>OZ017741.1:147144429-147366929 GCA_963969285.1 Odontomyia ornata | reverse complement strand
CCCAAGAATGACAGCTTGTTGTCCTTCTCCGGTTGCATGCTGAACTGTAAATTTTTGTGGATCGAATTGATACTCGTGAGTGTATGCTCCAATTTGTCCTTATTTACGATAGCTAAGATGTCATCAACGTATCGGATCCAAAATCTGGGAAGGAAACCTAGTTCTTCTAGGGTCATTTCGATGTTGCTCATGAAAATGTCACTTATGAGCGGTGATAATGGATTTCCCATAGCTACGCCACTTGTACCTTTAAAATATCGATCTCTGAAGGTGAAATAATTTTCACTCATTCACAGGTGTGTTAGTTTCATTAGACTGCGTACCTCTTTACGCCACTCCCATTCATTTGGTCCCAGTTCTAAGAGACGGTGTTCTAATAAGACTAGTGCTTCCCTTACCGGAATACAAGGAAATAATGAATAACGTCGAACGAAACCAAAAGTTCCGCATCGAGTATACTGCCGCAATTTTGGAGTCTGATCACCGTCTCTTGACTATTTCTGACGGTTCTGGCGCTTATATTGTTACCAAAGATGTCGATAAATCGCTGTAACAACCATTTCGAGATTTTGTGAGTCGGGGAGTTCACCGCAGCAATTATCTCCCTCATTTCGTTTCCGGGCTTATGAATCTTTGGCATACACCTTATTCGCCATAAACACGGGTTGGACACTTTCAGCTTATGAAGGTTCTCGATAATGTGTGCACAGTCTTTCAATGTTTTGTTAATCCTTTTAGTAGAGTCCGGAAGAGGGTCTTTCCTTAATTCGAGGAATTTCCCATTGCTAAGAATGTTGTTCACTGCTTCGTCATATTGTTGTCTATTCATGATCACAATCTTATTTCCTTTGTCGGCTTGGATACAGTAGACTGGTTTACTGTTGATTTCTTTGATAAGGTTTTCTTGTTTGAAGTTTGGTATTTGTTCAATATAGTCAATGATCTGACCCACTTGGTGCCTGACATTGTTCTTGATTTCTACATTCTCGAATTTGACTGCCGCCTCCACGTCTACTATGACACCCTCTACTGCTACTCTGCTACTTGAGATCGCGAAGCTGAATCCCAAATTCAATAATTGCAACTGTTCGTCACAAAATACCTCGTTCGATTTGTTCACAACAAAATTCGAAATTACTGCTACCGTAGATGACTTGATAGGTTTTCGTGTTAGGAGTTCATTTAGCTTCTTCGTCAGAATCATACGTTTTTTGGCTTTGATGCATTCAAGGGATTTAAAACAAAAAGGATCCGACATTATACATATTGAAAGTATTTATAAATCAGATTTTTCTTTTAAATATTGTAAAATATTTTTAACAATACCCTAAAAAATTATAAAATCGCGACTTGTCTGTCTGTCCGTCCGTCCGTTTGCTCGTGCGTCACAAAAAGTTTTCTCGCAAACCACATGAGCTAGAATGAGGAAATTTTCTACGTAGGTCAAAAGTGGTGTCTCTTCAAATTTGCAGTGTAAGAAAATATTTTAAAGTGCTTAAGGGGGTCTCTCCATACAAAGAGTTGACATAAACATTTTTTTTTTATTTCTGTAGCCCTCTAGCAGCCAAGTTTCTCAACAGATTCCGATAAAACTTGAAATTACAAGTTATTAAGGTAAGCTAATTTAATTTAATTATGCAAATCGGATGAAAAATAAAAAATTCGAAAATTTCCAGCTTAATATTTTAGCAATGCAAGTGCTAATTAAACTTTTATGGAAATCTTTTGAAATTAACTATTTGAGTTATTTAAGTCAAAAAGTTAACACCTTTGGGTGGTAACCACTGTGAAATGTGTAAACAGCAAATGGGAGAAGGGCGAAACGAGTATAAATATGTTTATAACAATTTATTACCCGCTAATTTGTTATGTGGTGGTGTTCCGCAGGAAAAATTAAAAAAAATATACTATGCATTATCAAGAAAAACAGGATGTATGTAGTAATAGCAACTGAGGAGTTGCTCTCGCAGCAAAAAAAAAGGTATTCAGCAAAGGTTGCTGACTAAACAAAAACATTTTCCATATGGAACCACATAAAGTCACATGATGGTGACTGAACAGGAGATCTTTTTGGTTCCACGGCTAGCTCACCGCGTATGGGAGTGGGTTGAGAGACAGAAAGAATTTTTTTGTTTTTTAAAGAACTCCATAACGTCGAACACGCGCACACACACACACTAAAATATTCACCAGTGCATCATGGATTCTGGTAACTTCCTGAAATTAAATTGAATTGAATCAAACAAAATAAAAACTGGGCTTAATCCCGCACATTGAACTTATTTCATTATTTCAATTTTTCTAGGCTGTTTTGATTGTAAAATGAACATTTATTTTCGGAATGTTTTATCAGTGCTCTAACAATATTCAAGTGAGTCTTAAAGTATTTGCAAATTGAGATAATTACATACAAACTAAAACGGCACTATATTTTTAAACAGATTCCACCTATTATTTGCTTATCGACAGATTGACTCATCAGCCTCTTCATCGAAAAATGTATGCTTTGTCAAACGCATTAAACTTAATTTTAAAATGTAGCTTAAAACTGGAATCCGAATTACAGTGAATTCAATTAAGTATACCATTAACTAGAATAAATGATTTAATCCACCCATTAAATAATTTAGAATCATTTTTATACAATGAATCTCCGCTATTTTTTTGGTCTCAAACGGTTTAATATTGGGTTTCATCTTAAAAACGATTTTTGTCTTATCTATAAAAAGTCTCTATGCCAGATTGTGTTTTCACTTTTGTTTCAGATTTCAAGTATTATGATCATATTCGAATTTGAAATGTTACCTAGCATCTGCAAGCCATGTTGTCAAGTGGTTGAATGTCTCTCTACGGGTTATATCATACATAAGCAGAGCTCCTGCTGCACCCTGATATTAGGAATGGATAATTGACCTGAATGCCTCCTGGCCTGCCGTATCACAAATTCGCAACTTTATTTGTTTTCCATCAATTATTATCATGCGAGCACCAAATTTCGATCGTTAAATCATGGACGGGTTGAAGTCGCTTGTCCGTGAACTGTACCAAGAGACACGACTTCCTGACTCCTTTTGAGAAAAAGTAAATAAGCAAAATATTGATTACTGCAGTACATATTGCTGATAAAGGAAGCGCAGCGAACCCTCAGCGGCAACATACGTCACCGAATCCCCTCATATGCAACCAGTCTATGTCGGAGGACCTCGATGGCTTTCCTCGAACACTGTTAACAGCGAACAGACATGTCAATGTTTGTGCACTTGCTGATACTTCGAAAATCACTCCAACAACAAGACGCCAGCGACGCCCAGACAAACGACACTTACGAATACAGATCAGCTATTTCAGGGAGCCAAACGAAAGTCCAAGGCTGTACATTGCAAATGCGTTAGAAAATTTATATTCCGCCCGAGGCAACACCCGCGTCACCGATGATGAAGTATTTGAATAAATATGCATACGCCATTTTGAACAAATATGTCTCGAACAATTAATACACAATTTGACTATGATTTACACAATCTCACAATCCTTGGAAATACTAAATATAAATTCCACAAAATCCTTTGTTGCACACACGAAAAGAAGCTATCTTTCTACGAACTTTCTGAATTGAGATTCACAGGGCTTTTTCTTTCTACAAAGGGGATACGCCATAAAATTATACGTCCGTTCACCACGACTCTTCTCGATCAGCTCTCAAACTCAACTGAACTCCTCCGCGTCATTTCATCAACGCGTCTCCAAGTTATTTCCACTTCAGCTGCCTGATTACATCAGCCGCGTCATTTCATCAACGCGTCTCCAAGTTATTTCAACTTCAGCCGCCTGATTACATCAGCCGCGTCATTTCATCAACGCGCGCTGGATTGCGTCTCCGCGTTGAGATGGTGTTGGTTTTTGCATAGGATAAGCGAAGTTCAGCGTCGGGGTATTTAAATGTTTGAAAATAGAGGGGCCATTAATTGTGCCAATGTAACAAATTTTCAATATGTGATCCATACGTGAGCAACTAAATTCAATTAGCAAAATATTTGCGCCTCTATGAAAGGTCTCCAAATACGAGCGGCGACAGATTCTTTTTATGTTAATAAATACCAATGTGGTGCTACAAAAATTGCAGTAAGAAGTCCAGTAGTAGGCAAGCCAAATTCTTTTTCGAACCCTTACGCTACGTACGAGAAATTTATCTTTCCGGCTGGTGCTGCCAACGGGGATTTTTTTTTATCACCTTTTAAAGTTTTCACTCATCAATCGAGGTTGTGGATTTTCATTTCATTAGTTTTAGAGCAATATTGATTATCTGGTATCACAGTCTTAGATAAAGAATTTTTACGAACATTGAAATGCAGAAAAATTAAGTTGAGCGTGTTTAATCACATGAAATATTGGAAAAATTACCTTTTTCCTCCATTCGGTCAAGATTTTCTAGCAATAAATTAACTTAAAAGCAAGCCAAAATGTTTTTCAACCGAAATCAATGATAACAAAGTTTTATTTATAAAATTTCTACTTTTCATTGAGGATTTGTAATTTTTCATTGACATTGAGTATTTTATTCAACTTGATATAATTTTAATAATTAAAAAATATATCTATTTACACAGAATCTTAGTCTTTTTTGATGTTAATGGTCCGAACACATCATTGCCAATATCATCATTACTGTCCGAAACTTCTTCTATGTCAACATCGTTTTTGTCTTCAAAAATATGCTTACTCCACCAGAATATTTCTGCAAGAATTGCTGCTGCAGAACTTTTTCCTCTGTGCCTGTAAGTTTTTATTTTAATAAAATATACGGCAAAAAATAAGTCAGAATATTCTTCTTCTTTGTAGCACAACAGCCCCTCTCGGGCCTTCGCTTAGAGATAGTTAGAGCATCTCATTTTTCACGACCGTATTGATTTTTTCGGAAGTTGGTTTGGTCAGTACCATGCTCCCCTGTGCCTGCTCAGCCATGATATGATCTGATTAAATCAGTACATATCACCACTAAGTGAACACTCGTAGTCTCTCCGAAAAATCCCCTGAACTAAATCACCTTGCTCCCAACGATACTTCAACCTGGCACCTTCGGCTTACGCGTTCATGCTCTAACCACTAGATCACACAGACAGAAAATTGCCTTGTTTTAAATAGAATAGCAATTTGAAAATAACGTTCACCTTGTTCAATTGATTCGGTGGCTAATCGTCTGCTAAAAAAGTCCAAATTATGATGCAAGTGTTGAATTTTCAAAGACATCTTCTTCTTCTTCTTAGCACTACAGCCCCTTTCGGGCCTTTGCTTCCTGCAAACAGCGCCTCCAACTGTCTCGGTCCGTTGACCGTGTCTTCCAATTCCGAAATCCGAGCAGCGATGAACTGTCTCCGTCGACCGAGTCAGACTAGCGTTTCCTCGGTTTCCCCACTGGCCTCCGGCCTTCAGTTCTCCAAAAGAATACCTGCTTGGGTATCCGTTGTTCGTCCATACGATTCATTTGTCTGGCCCATTGCAATTTCTGCAGTCGTACAATCCTTGAGACCTCCGGTTCGTCAAAAATTTCATACAGCTCATGGTTGTATCGAATTCGCCATTGGTCCCCGTCTAGCTTCGCTTCGATCATTCGCCTCAGGACCCGTCGCTCAAAGGCGTTCAATATATTTGCGGATGCTTGGGTTAGGGTCCATGTTTCACACCCATAGCATAACACAGGTCTTATCACAGATTTGTGTACTTGGAGCTTTGTTTTCCTGTGTATGCACCTGGTCTTCAAAATCATTTTTAAAGACATACGCACTCTAATTTTAGAGAAAGCTGAAAACATTTTGCTGACCGAAACTGCATAGCTGCTGGAACAATGTTTCCCTAAATGTCTCCCAATGTCTTCTTTGATAGCGTTCCAAGCCTCCGATTCAACACTGATGGGGTTTCCAATAAGAGGTGTTATTTTGAATAGCCCGCTTTTTCGGTAGCTGTCACCTTTGAAGCTGTTATTTTTTGACATTTGACAAGTGAAAACTACGCCATAAATAAAAATGAAACAACACACGCTTCAACAACGCATTGAATTTATTAAAATTTCCTATAAAAATGGTGAAAACTTGGCAGAAATGGTTCGTTAAACTCGAACATTTTTGGGTCGTCGTGAAGCACCTTGTCGGACCGCAATACAGAAAATTGGTGGAAAAATTCGAGCTAATGGGACAACTTAGTGATGTGAAGAATAAAATCCGTGCACTTCACTCAAGAACAGCCTTGAATATTGCTGCTGTAGCCGAAAGTGTTGAAGAAAACCTAGGTTTGTCCATTCTTCGTCGTTCTATGGAACTAGGCATTCCACAAACGTCTTTACACCGTATTTTGCATAAAGTTCAGTTAACACAAGAACTCAAACCGGTCGATCATCAACAACGTCGTGTGCTTGCGGATTGGGTCCTTGAAATGCATGAAAATCATCCGGAATTCTATCGGAAAATTTAAAAATCAGGAACTACAAAACGAAATACAAGCGCTTAACCCTGATGTTTGGAATGGAGAAAAAATGGAACTCATTCATGCCAGACAGACAAAAAACGGAAAATAGTTACACATTATTGAGGTAAATGGAAGTATGCTAAAAAATACGTCCACATATATTTTGTGAAGGAAGACTTCAACATTACGAGATGCTTTAAGTGTCAAAAATATAACCATAAAACGTCAAAATGCAAAGGAGAACAAATCTGTGTGAAATGTGGAGGAAAGCATGAGCCCAAGGAATGCAAAAGCACACATGAGAAGTGTTACAATTGTATGGGTAATAATAAGAATACTGATCACTCACACAGAGCAGACTCGTGGGAGTGCCTAGAATATCAAAGAAGGATTGTAATTGCTAGGAGGAGTACTGACTACAAATTAATTATCTTTTAAGCCAATATAAGAAGCTTACGACACAAGCTGAGTGATATTCAAATTTATTTGCAGCAAAATCCTGAAACGGATCTGATTATACTAAACAAGGTATGGATCTATCCTGAAGAAGCAAAGTATTACAATATTCCGGGATATAGCTCCGTTTTCTCCTGCAGGCCCGCTAGAAGAGGACGTACAGCAATTTATATAAAAAATACAATTAATTTCGTGACAAAGAGAGTAACTTCTGACCTATATAATATAATAATAATTGAAATAACCTACGCAGGTAAAAAACATAAAATCGGTACTTACTACAATCCCAATATTCTTAATTCGCAGGACTTCACAGTAATAGATGCAATATACTCTACTGAACAAAATCTAATCACAGTTGCTGACACAAACAAAGACCTGACAGCAAATGATAAAAAAATTGCTGAAAACATTAAATTCACACTTGCAGACTGGCCGGAGTTAGATCATCGTTTCCTAAAAATTGTCGTCCATGGTCAAAGTCTTAGTAAGCAAAAACCTACTCACAAAATGTTCAGATATTTAGACAAGGATCTTCTCAAAACGAAATTTCAAAAGTTGCTAACAAACCGAAAACCTGAAAACCTTATGGAGCTCAAAAATATGATTACAGACTCCAAGCATGATTCTACCATTGAGAAAAAGATCAGATGTCCACAACATACATGGATAACAAAGACAGTTATTGAGGCTAGAATTAACAAAAGGTAGGCTTATAAAAGATACAAAAAGAACGCTGAAGATCAAGCACTTAAACATCTGTGTAACCAAGTCCTAAAAGAATCAAAACGTCTCATAAAAGAAGCTAAATTTTCATATTACTCCAGAAGATTGGAAGCAGCGGTGGACAACTCACACGAAATATGGAAAATAATAAATGAAGCAAAAGATAATTCTTCAACCTGGATCATGTCGTTAAATGCTGAATTTTTTGGCATGGACTCTAACAATGCAGCACGCCTATGTGGAACAGCAAACTCGCTAAACCACTTTTTTTCAACAATTGGTGAAAAAACTACCATGGAGCTTGGTGAACAGTAAACTAGCTATTTCAATATCATAAATAGCCCACCTGAGTCCATCTTACACATTCATCGAACGACCAAAAGAGAAGTATTAAATACATTTGACAATTTAAAAAGTGTATTGACAACATTGCTACACATGAAATTATTCTAGTCAAAGAGGAGATAGCTGAACCGCTGGCAAATTTTATAAACGAGCATATTAGAAATGGAACATTTCCGGATGAAGAGAAACTATCAAAAATAACTCCAATATTCAAAGGAAGAGATCATCTGGACCCGAATAATTACCGCCCTGATGCATTTTTGACAGCCTTTAGCAAAATATTCGAAAAACTCATAAATAATCATTTAAAATTTTTCTTAATGGACAATTTAATCATAAATCCGAAGCAGTTTGGCTTTCAAAAGAACAAGAGTACTTTCGATGCGTTACTTTCTATCTCACGTTACATCAATGAAAGTCTTGATAAAGGAGATTATGTTATTGCAATTTTTGTGGGTCTGAAGAAAGCTTTTGATACGGTTGATCATGACCTGTTACTTCAAAAACTTGAATCGTGTGGTATACAAGGAAAACCGAAACAGCTTTTTAAAGTTATTTAGAAGGAAGATTCCAAAGAACAGCAGTCAATAATGTCTTGAGCAATCTAGCACCAATGAAATCGGGGGTTCCTTAAGGATCCATAGTTGGACCAACCTTGCTTTTGCTATACACAAATAATTTGAATATATGTAAACTGAAAGCTCACCACACATTATATGCTGATGATACTGTACTTTTTTATTCAGGACATGATAAAGTTGCCATGGAGAAATATCGTTCATGGCTTATCGAAAACAAGCAAGCATTGAATACTACAAAGACAAAATACATGATTTTTAAAAATTAACTGCGATCTCGGTCTTACCATAGATCATCGTTTGACATGGTTGCCACACATAAATAATTTGAGGAGACAGCTAGCACCCATGATGGGAGCGTTGAGAAGATATGGAGATTTCCCAATGCATATAAAGAAACTTGTATTAAATGCATTTGTACTAACGAAGCTACACTATGCAGTGGTCATTTGGGTCAATCGTCGAAGCAAAACTTTAATATTATATCCAGGATACTAACTAAAGCCTATAAAAATATTCTAAACCTTCCGATTCTCACTCCAACAAGACTAGTGTATCAACGGACCAATGCACTCACCTTCAGTCAAATCATTACTATAGAGAAAGCGAAGTTTATCTTCAAATGTCTCATTTCCAGTGAATTCCCTTTATAAAAGTATCACAAATAGGTGTAAATCCATATAATTCAAGAAATACCAACAATTTTGTAATACCTTGCACTAGAACTGATCGACCAAAGAACGATGCAACGAATGATGCTCTGCGTATATACAACAATCTTCCAGAAACAGTGAAAAACGGAAACTCATTATTGGTTTTTAAGAAAAGACTTAAGGAACATCTTATAAATTCAGATGAATGATAAGTCCGCAGGATTAAAAATGCAGTATCTTAGGGCATTTTAGACCCAAACATCGAGATACTTAAAAACAGCTGGTTTTTATAAACTCAGAGTTTTTTTTTACTGCGTCGTATTAAAATATTTTTCACGAATTGGACTAGACTAGCAGAAAAGGAGTACTTCACAGCATTTGGTGTGCCCCTTATACCGATGTTCTAGCATTGACGTAGGAATTGACGACGTGTGAAGTGCAGATCACACGAGCGTTGTGCGACGATGAAAGAGTTATGGAGAGAGTAGTAGCGAATGGAGGTATTTCAAAAAAAATAATCATCTTGAGTAATGAGGCCCATTTCCACCTCGGTGGCTTCGTCAACAAGCAAAATTGTCGCATCTGGGGTTCGGAAACCCAAGAGTTATTGTTGAAGAGCCTCTCTATCCTCAACGTGTGAATGTTTGGTGCGGTGTATGGTCCGGCGGAGTCATTGGACCTTACTTTTTCGAAAATGAGGTTAGAGCAACTGTTTTGGTGAAAAGATTACGCTATCGATAGATAATTAATGATTTTTTATTTTCGGAATTGAATGGTATTTATCTGGACAACGTTTACTTTCAACAAGACGGTGCTTCGTGCCACACAAGCAACGAAACCATTGATCTTTTACGGGAAAAGTTTTCGGACCGTGTTATCTCTCGAAGAGGTGATCACAATTGGCCACCAAGATCTTGTGATAACACCTTGCGACTTCTTCCTTTGGGGCCACGTGAAAGAGAAGATCCACGCCAACAGCCCAGCGTCGATTCAAGACCTCAAAGATGGAATTCGTCAGGCTATCGAGGACATAGGGAAGCCACTTTGCGATTTGGTTATGGAAAATTTCATAAAAAGGATAGGGTCCTGTAAGTGCGGTGGTGGTGGTCGTTTGTCTGATGTTGTTTTTCACTTTTAACAGCATACCTTTCTCTTTATTATAAAACAAACATCCGATCATTTATGTTAGAAAATGGCGTTTTTCTTTTAATATCAAAATAACACCTCTTATTGGAAAACCTTACTCAGCTGGATGGAACATCGGAAGGATGGCCGTTGAGAGTTTCGTTGAGGTACTCAGAAGCCCCACTGCAGGGAGATCCAGAGGGGCGGAAGAACTGGCAGCTCAAGACGTGGTGAACTCAACTAAGAGCATCATCACGCCTGCAAGGCTACTATGCGCCTTCGTAAACCCCGGCACTGTAAGCCCCTAGTATACTGATGGTCAACTAAAATCGCTGAAAAACTAAAGGAGTGTCACAAGCTTCGGCGTGAAGCTCAACTGGCACGGAACGGTGACGAGACATGCAACTGGGTAGCAGCATATAAGCCGGCCAGGAAATGCCTTTATAAATTGATTAACAGCACAATGCTCACCGCTGGCAAGATCTACTGGAGCATCTGAACAAGTATCTGTGTGGCCTTGGCTACAAGCTATTTATGCGGAAGTTTGGTGCCCTACGGAAACATTGCACACTATGCAGGTAAAATGGATGAAATAGTGTGGGCACTCTTTCTCGCCCACCCCCTCAGTGTTGACGCTGTCGATAGAGAAACAGTAGTCGATTGTCCACTCTTCACACAGTCGGAACTGGAGGAGGCAGTCATTTCGTTAAAAATGAGGAAGGCTCCAGCTCCAGATGGTGTTCCGGCTGAGGTGTTGCGGCTTGTCCATCACGATTGTCCTGACTTGCTGCTCAGTACATTCAACGCTTGCCTACGTGACGGGGTTTTCCCGGTACGATGGAAGGTGGTGAGGCTCATGCTGATCAGCATGGGGAAGAGAAGTCCGGGCTCACCATCTGCATACCGACCGTTATACGTACTAGATACGGCTGGGAAAGTGCTAGAGAAACTCATCAAGGGAAGACTCACTGACGCGATTCATGCTGGTGGGGACCTTTTCCTCGGCAGTACGGCTGTAGGGCAGAACGCTCTACCATTGATGCGTTTGCAGGGGTGCTGATCACGGTCCAAAAAGTAGAGGCATATAGCCGCACCAAGCGACAGATCGTCCTATTGGTGACACTCGACGTTAATAGCGCCTTAAACTCCGCTAGACACGCTGGAAAACCCTTTTAAAATCCCAGAATATCTAAGGCAGCTTTTGAGGGACTACTTGAAGGATCGAAGCTTGCTTTACGACACGACACAGGGCCAAAGAAGGATGAAAGTTTCAGTGGATGTTCCCCAGGGATCTATCCTCGGTCCAGATCTGTGGAACGTGTCTTACGACGAGGTACTGAGACTGGAGATGCCAGATAAGTCGCGCTTGATCGGCTAAGTAGATGATGTTGCAGCTCTGGTCGCTGGACGCATCGTGGAACAGGCGAAACTTAGGCTAGGTATGCTAATTTATCAGGTTAGAGACTAAATGACTGCTCGTAGTACAGCTTAGCACAGGAGAAACCCAACGTGGTCATCTTGACAAAAAAGAGAATTCCTGGAGTAAGGATCATCGGTATGGAAGATATACTAGTCAAATCGAAGCCAACGGTGACTGATCGACTCGAAGATGAGTTTCTCTACGTAAATCAGGCCAACGGCTGAGAAGGCTGCTTCAGGAATATCGGAGCTGAGCCGACTTATGGCTGAATTGGGTGAACCAATCCGTCAAGAAGACGCCTCCTGATGAGTACTGTAGGTTCAGTGCTACTGTACAGAGTAGAAACGTGGGGTGATGCTCTCAGTAAGAAGGTGTATCGAAAACGCTTGGCACAGGTACAGAAAAGACGAGCACTGAAGATCGCATCTTCATATCCGACGTTATCTAATACGGCGGTAAGAGTTGTTGAACGCGAGATGCTTGTTGTCCTATTCGCTAGAGAGTGCCGCAGTATTTATCTGCTTTGGAATGAGAACATGAGAGAGGTGATTGCCTGCGAAAAGAGGCGGCACTCGCTCATTGATGCGCAGCAGTGTTGGGCGAATTGCACGAAGGGAAGATGGACTGCGTGGCTCATCTCCAATCTGAAATCGAAGCTAAATTGAAGGCATTGTGAAACAGATTTCTATATGACCCCGCTTTTGAGCGGGTATAGGTGTTTTCAGTTTTACCTGTACAGGATTGATAAGGCATGGTCCGCCAAAGAGAGAAAGACGATGCCTGCCATCTATTTGCAAAAAATGAGACCGGCTGTGACGGGGCCTCTATAAGGGGACGATTGAGCTCACCCGGATAGTATAGTTGTGGTGATTCTTGGATTGGTTAACAAATGGAATCATGTGGCACATTATGTTCGAGCAGTCCTAACAGATATACGGGACTCTACGCAGCAGGTGACGTCGGAGTTGGGGGATTGCTTGCTTAGCGATCCCTCTCCGCCACGTGGAGGAGGGATCCCCCATTAAAACGAGACCTGGCCCGAAGTAATGTGCCAAGCAGTTCCAGGGAAGGCTCTCCGGTTAGCTGGGGACGTGTTTAGAGGTTAGTACAGTAGCTCGTGAGCATGAGATTTCCACACTCACTGCGTAAGTAGCACTCACCACCCAACAACAAAAATTACAAAAAAGCTACCGGAGACGACGTTTTCGAGATATGGCTTAGATGTTGGTAATGATATTTAAAACAAATTTGTAGACTGTTTTGAAAAAGTACTCACGATATTCTGAAAAGTGCATAACTGCCTCTTTAGCTATTGTTTGCAAATTGTTTGTAGCTTTAAAACTATACTTCTTCTGGAAGGTTCTTGCGGTTGAGCTAAACGCAGAAAAAACGACATGGAAAATCACAAGAAAAACCAGAAACGGTGGTCGTTTATGAGTTTCAGAGTCGAAAATTTATTCTAGAGATCTTGAGGCGGATCTCTTAATTTTAAAATGTGATCCCTAAAAATTTCGGAAGCTTTACTTCTTATGGGACCTTCTGGCGGCTGGAGTCCAACCGGAAGAAACGATATAAAAAAACTTGCGACATAGGAAAGTAATCCCGGTACATTGAACTTATCGGCCACAAACCATAACACGCAACAATATAACATATAGCTTTTGGTTATTCCCAACTATATTTATGCCCTCATTTTCATGCAGTGCAGAAGCATCGCTTCTGCTGATCAAACCAATGACTGCAAGTTTTTTTTTGTTTTTGAAAATTTAAGCGGTTAGAGAGTCTGAACTATGTTTGAGCTTACAAATAAATCGTAACTTTCTCATAGTATTCAGTTCCCCTCGCTGCATTGGTTTAGCTACAAACGTCTCCCGTATTCATGGTTTTGGAAGACTGAAATGATTTCTACAGTAGGAGTATAATAAACTGATTATAATGAGTTTCATGAGTAGTTATTTCTTCGCAACATAAGATTTATTAGAACATCAAAAGTATTCAAAGGCACTTCAAATGGAAATGGTTTATAAGGAATGTTTTCCGCAGGGTTGAAGCGTCAGTTCACGGTTGCGGTGCCGTTACTAGTCGCTGCTAATTCTAAGCTCAATAAAAGTTCTGGTTCATTTGGCAACACATATGTGGTGAAATGCAATTTCAAAATTATTTTTGCCACGGAAAATCACGTCTAACGTGGATGAAATAAAATTTTTGGAATTGGCGCCAAATCAGTTATACCGTTTCGAACAAGTGGATAACAACAATTTATGAACCAATCGCAACTAAATCGGACAAAACTGATTTGGTGGCGATTTCAAAAATTTTAATTCAATATTTTTAAGGGCATTTTGTGGTCGGTTTCCTTACTTTTTCAAAAACATTATTTTAATTCCTTTGGTCACTAATGATAATACTTAAAGTTGAAGTTCAAACGACCATGCTTTGCGTTTTTTTTTTTCTGTTGACTATTTTCTTCTTCTTAAATCACCCTTTAATTGGACCTCGCTCTGTAGAAGATTTATTAAATGAATACAAATATTTTTTTGATGACGACTGTGATTGAATCCGCAAACTGTAGTGGTCCTGCATTCATTTGATCCTGAATTCATCTATCGTCCAACCCACATGAAAACCTGAATAAGAATCATTCGGTACCTGATTTGTTGTCGATGGCACAGAATGAACTTCAAACAAATGTTTACTCATCATTATCATTTGTCAATACTGGTCACCTCTGGAAATGACATAAATCCTTGTGACTTACCGTCTGAATATCTGAGATATCTGAGGATACCAATGAGCATGTGAATGGTTGAAAATAACGTACAGCACTTATCCTGTAATGTATGTGTGGGTGGAAAACGTTAAGGTACGAGTCTCAACCCACTCCTACCCATCCCCCTCTTACTCTATCATTGAAAACGACAGAACTTTTAATCAAATTTGATAATCCAAGGTGTTTATGAAAGCACACAAACAATGATTGGTGGACATAAGGAGACAAAGGGATTCGAATTTAAATAAATGGTATGATTATATTATGGACTTCTCCCAAATAGCTAAGCAATAAATAGTTCGAATCAGAATTAAGTATGTGGAGAATGAAGTGTTAATTGGAATTGTGTTACAAACGAACCACGTTTTACCTTTGTAAGAGCTTGTTTTGTTGACTTTTTCAACGTAAAATCTTACCGCCATCTCGTCAACGCTTAAGATTCCCATTTGCATTTATATGAGCCTATTGTTATTGTAGCTAATGGTTCTTTCGTGTTTTGTTCTACTTTCAGGTACGTACCCACTTTCAGTTGTACTACATTGTCCGCTCAAGGAGCCAACTCTAAGATATTTCGGGATATGAGGCCAGCAGCATATTCATTGACCTTGCAAGGTAACGCTGACAGTTATTCTTTTTGAATTGTTGTTTGCTTTTGTTTTCTATGCTTGGAGCTAATGTACTGGTTGAAAAATGGGTTTCCTTCCGAATAACGCGGTGATAATTCTCAGAAAATAAACACTGTTGCATAATTTTTCTAATAATTTCACATTCTATTATAAAAATGCTTTGAGATGTGATAATGCTAGAGAATTTGTTTCTACCAGCCATTTTGTTATTTACAGGACTTGTTCTCCTCTGCAACCATTGAAATGATAAACAAATTTTATTCTTCTAAAGTGCATGACAGTTACATTAAATTTCTCGCGAAGAAAGAAAATGTAGAGAGAACAGAACTACATCCGCCAACCAATAACTTTTTCAAGTCTTTAAGAAGACGTGGTGGGCGCTCTGAAGGTGCTCAAGAGTGTTTTCTCCGTTGTTGGAAAGAATAAAGTCAACTTGGTTTAACTTAATTACAACTAAATTTATTTCCTTAGCAGAAAATTAAATTAAGCAGAACTTGCGACAAGAAAAATACACGATAGTGGGAAGCACTCGTAGGTGTCAGAATGTCCTGAAAATATTTTTATTTACTTTGAGCTGTTCGTTTTCATTTAGCACTTACTTTGTTTGTTGGTATAAGTTTTATATTAATTTCTTGAGTTCACATAGAGCTTAACTTTTTCATTCTTATTTCATTCTAAATCTCTATCATGCCATTTATGTGTTAGTACTAATTTGCGTTTCAAAGCAATTTGTTCCAAATGTTTAATCTTTCGAAATAGTCCAATCGGGCTCTTTGTTTGCTATTTTAAAGTGTAAAATATGATTGAATTTGTTTAACATTGTAATGACTTATCCTTCTTTGTTGTCGTTTCAACAGATTTCCCGAAGGATATCTAAGCCGGCCTCTCATCGGTTAAAGACGTGACGTCTTGACATGCATCAACAAACTGTGCCTCTTAAGGCCGACATATGTCTCATGCTCGCAGGTGGCTTTTTGTAGCCCAGCTAGTTTGGAAAGGAATTTTTGTCGTGAATCTTGACGCGAGTAGACTACGCTCAGAAACAATCTCTCCGCCACCAGTTCGAATCGCCCATTTAAAAATGCGTCAAATATATTCTTCAAGTTGTTATATACTTTACTCTACCATTGTCTTTCAAACCGTCCGACATTTCGAAAATCTCAAACTCCCAAATACAAACACTCGTTATCGAATACGTACCGATGCGGTGCCAGAAATATTCAACTCTAATCATTCTTCTTCATAGCACTACATTCCCTTTCATGCCTTCACTTCCTGCAACAAGCGCCTCCAACTGTCTCGGTTCATTGCCCGCGTCCTCCTATTTGGAAATCCGAGCAGGGATAAATTGGCTTCGCTGTCTGGGTCAGACCAGCGTTTGTTCATTTTTCTCACTGGTCTCCGCTCTTCAGTTCTCACAACAAATACCTTTTTGGATATTCGTTGTTCGTCCACACGATTCACGTGGCCAACCCATTGCAGCTTCAAAAATTTCATGCAGTTCATGGTTGTGTTGAGCTCACAATTAGTTTCCGTCTAGTTTCTCTCCAATTATCTGCCTCAAGACCCCTTTTTTGAAGGCGTTCAATATGTTTGTGGATGCTTGGGTTAAGGTCCATGTTTCACTCCCATAGCATAGCACAAGTCTTATCAGATATTTGTATACTTGTAGCTTCGTTTTCCTTAGTATGTACCTTGTCTTTGAAATCTTCAGAACTGAATAAAAAATTTAATTCATCGCGTTATTTTGTGGCCTAAATACTGGGCGCCCATATTTTCTATATCGTATTCGCGAAGTGTGTGTTTTTTGCATCAGAGATATTCTTCCTCAATTGCGTCATGAGGTTTGTTTTATTCTCATTGATTTGTAGCCCTACTAGTTTTGCTTCGCTGTCGAGTTTCAGGAAAAGTTCTTTGGCGGTTGTTAACCACCGTGACAGAATGTTGATGTCGTCTGGATAGATTACCACTTGGTTCGACTTGTATAGTAACGGACCTCTTGTATTGACCAATAGCTTTCTAATGACGTATTCTAGAGTCAAATTGAATAGCAATGAAGCCAGTCCATCTTCCTGCTTTAGACCGAAATCTGCGTCAAAGGCGACGGCGCGTTGATAATTGATCCCGACTGTAGAGGTTATTCGCGTCATTGCCATTTTAGTAAGATGGATTAATTTGGCTGAGATGCCAAAGCAAAGCATTATTTGTTACAGTTCATTACGATCAATACTGTCGTGTGCTTGTTTAAAGCCAACGAAAATTTGGTGTACGTCTATGTTGAACTCCTCGCATTTCTTAAGTACCTGCTTGACTGTGAACAATTGGTCTATCGTCAATCTACCTGCTCTAAAACAACCTTGATACTTCCCACGAATACTATTGGCATATGATTTGATTTTATTTTCTAAGACTCTCGAAAATATTTTATACACCGTGCAAAGTTGTGGTATGCCTCTATAGTTTTCACACTGTAGCTTGTCATCTTTTTTGTGAATACGGAATTTAATTCAATGGCTCCAGTCATTTGGCATACTGTGGCCAAATCTGCCAGATGATGCTACAAAATGACCTTCAGAACACCGCTGCCATCATGTTTGATGAGCTTCACTGGAATTTCATCGATGCCAGGCGCTTTTGGGCTTTAATGGTGGTATAAATTTAATCCAGAGTTGGTGGGGCCAGTGGAAGCTCCCAGATGATATGGAGCTGTACAGAGGATTAAGGTACTTCTTAAAATATGATGGCCATCTTTTTAATCCTTTCCTGTTTTCATCAGCGATGATGTTGCCGATATCATCACGGTAGACCGTGGTTTTGAGCCGATAACCTCGTTTCAAGCTTTTCACTACATTGTATGCTTATCTTGTGTTGTTGCTCGCTCGCTCGCTATCTCATATGGTCGTGATAGTATTTTATTGTTTGTTTCAATTATCTTATTTGCTACACTTCTGAAATTTTTATAATGTTTCCGTTCCAACCTAGATATTTTTTGATTACCTGATTCTTTATAACTTACGAATCCTATATAGGTCATTTTATGAATGCGTTGATGTGGAAAACAAGTCAAATGTATGACCAGCTTTTTGCTACATGTGAAATCAGTCAGGTACTAGCCATTGTCATTTGTTTCATTGTGTCAACCTTAGCGTTGAAATCATCCAGAATTATTTTTGTGTCGTTTGGAGCCAATGGGTTGATCAGGGTTCCAGGTGATTGTAGATCGTCTCCTTCGTTGTGTCGTCCTTTTCATCGGTCGGGGCATGTACATTTATTAGCCAAATTTTGAAGAGTTTCGCTTTTATGCGGATCGCATACAATCGTTCATTGATTGCCTTAAAATAAAGTATGATTTAAAATCTTGATTCCCAACAAAGGTCACTCCAAATTTCTGCTTTCCAGCAGGCTTTTTACTTTTGAATATAGTATACGATTTCATATCTTGAATATCATTTCCTATTCAGTTCGTTTTGTGGATTGCCAGTTCGTTTAATTTATATTGACTGGCCTGATTTGAAAGCTCCTTAACAGCGCCAGGTTAGTTGATTGATCTGACACTCCAGGATCCAACCCTATGGTCCATTTGGTTGCGAGGTCGTTGCTGTATGTCCAATCTATTCTAAGGCTCTTCTGCGGGCTTCGAAACAATGTAGGGTTTTCCATGGACTGGGACTTAGCTCGCCGCTCAACCTCCATTCTGGCGGCATGGTTATCACTTTCTATTCCGTTATCAAGTGCGGAAAGGCTCGCCTTTACCCTCTTATGTGACCACAAAGGAGGTATAAATAGGATTAAGTAGTAGAGCTGCAGGTGTCAATGCAGGTATTGGCATTTCTTGGCATTTAATGTCGCATCATTGTGGAACCACAAAAGCCGTTGTGCGACCCCGAGACTATTTACTACCGTTTGTTCGTGGGGTTTAGAGAGAGAATTCGTGTACGTTGTAGGTAAGGAAAAGAATGGGGAACCCTCCCCCTTTCTCAGTCTGGCTTGAGAACGTCTACGGCGGCTTTACCAAAACATTTGTACCAATCGAGCAGTCCGCCTAGGCAAACTGCTTGAGGGATCTTTACAAAAAGGACAATTAATGATGAACATCGATACAACATTGTTCCTGCTCACCAATATGTTGATAAAATATAAATATCGTCCTTAAAACATACACCAACTGATAGTTGAAGCCTTAAAAGATCATTCAACACTACTTTTACGGCTCATTGCTCGATCTTGCCCGTGCATCAAATGTATCATTGGTTCTTCGGTTTTCGATTTCATATTCAGGTAAGTTCAGCCAATTTGCGTGGGTCCGTTTCGTCATTCTTTCCAGTCCAAAAACAATCTTTAACCAAAAATCTCTTGTAGGAATGGTTAAGTTGCTGCACACGCGTAGAAAATTGTTTTTAAGTGCACTTTTGAACGTCGAAATTGGAAAACGTTATCGAATAAAGCCATCGCTGCGATCCCGGTTAGATAAGTGTTAAGTGGTGATGCGTTTCAGTAGCGAGGTATCGGTTGTTTCTTGTCCAAATATCCTGGTCCTACTTAACTCTAAGTCTTTAAGCAAGATTTCACTTTACTTTGCTCACTTACTATTCTTACTATTTTTAATTTTAATACATCTTCAAGAAGGAAAAATAAAAAAAAAATTACAATAATAATCCTTACCAGCTCTTCACCCCGCGGAGTGGTCTGTGAAAACATGTCATGTGAGCTTGATGTTGACGACGGATTGTTAGAGAACCTTGTCAGCCGTGACAAATATCATCATTCATAGAAATGATTTTAAAAGGCATTGTTTGGAGTCCACGGAGAGTAGGAATACATAGATCGTCAACACACGTTTCGACACAACAGAAGAAATATATGGATGTTACATATTGGACGCCTGTCTAATTGATAGAACCTGTTGAATTTAAAAAATCCTGATCTTGTCTTTGGTGATTTCCATTCAGTTGATAAAAAGCATTAACATTTTTTCAAAAATAAAGGTGGTGTTATAGAATATACACCCGATCGAAATGAGCACTCGTTTTGGCACATCATGACCAGCATCACTACACCTTTTAAAGCGACGCAATTCTTAAAAGACACAAAATTGTACATATTAAGTGGCTCGACCCAGGGAAACATTCCATTCATGTTCCTTCATACTTGGTAGCTAAACAACGATGGTGTTCAATGGTGTGATTGGGGAAAGGCAACAAGAATGAATGAGACAAATAAGTAAATGATTCGGATAAGCCCGTTCCGGTGCGAGAATGGAAGGAAAAAGTTTGATATCGTCGATGGCGAGTAGCTGTGCGCTTGGCGGCCGCGGTGATTTGGGTTTATGCAGAGAGGAAAAGAAGTTGTCTGGTGGTTTAAAGTAGTATTGGTTAGAAAATTTGATTCCGTTTGGCAAAGATTCGGAATTGTTTTGGCGAAATCTAAGGTATAAGAAGAAATTTAATTTTTATCGCAATATGCAATTCGCTTTCTTCCTAATTGAAAGCTCATGTGCGAAATTGAAAAGAAAGGAAAGAGAAAAATCATTCAGGTGTAGAATGTGCAATCGAAATATAATTGGGTTATGGATCACATAAAAAAAAACACAAGCCGGGAAAAGATTTAACATCTGGTCAAAGCAAAAAGTTTTACCGAAATAAAACCAAACCAAAAGTGCATTTGATACAAGTAGTGTAAGCGAACGGGTTGTGCATTCTGATACATTATTTGAGATTGAATTAGCCAGCCAGCGAAATATCTGCTACGCTCGTTCTTATAATTGAGAAATTGAAAAAGTCAGAAAGCTTTGTAATAAAACTAATTAAAGCAACGTCCGAGAGTTGTGCACGTTTTGTCTCAATTGATCGAAGTCTCGAAAAATGTAATAGTGATTCGACTACTAACAATTTTTTTTATGTTTGTGCGATCTAGAGTGCTCACCGTTGGATCTCAGATATCGAGATGGGAGTCGCCATTTTGTTCGGCCGGTTGATCTTTCAACAGAAGCTTTGACAAGAAAAAGTTGCACGGAAAATTATCGATCATAGCGAATTTTGTGCATTTCGGAATGGAGAAGGAACTTATGGTTAGTTTTCGCGGATAGATTGGATCAGCGAGCGTTAAAACGAGAGTTGGAGAATGCGATCGTGAACCACAAAGTCACGACGAGATAGTAAGGTGAACGCCCCGAAAATTCGTTAAAATCAAACGACGGAAAGAAGAAAATTTGTAGTTTGCCAAAGTGATTTACAAACTATACTGCCAGATTGGATAAAGGGCAAACAGAATATTCTTATTTTGATATTTCGTTGGTAGAACCGTAATATTGGCAGACTTTGTGTGAAATACTAAAGTGCGGCATAAAAACGCTTCAATGACGCGTTCTGTTGAAGGGATTCAATCTATTCCCATCCGCATTTGCATCATACTTTTTAATAATCGGATTATCTTTTCCACAATCAATACCTGCTGTTCGATTAATAAAAATTACTAAAATTCAAGTTATAATATGTGGGAGAAGGATTGGGTAACTACCCGTTTTTTCTATATTGTTTGAATTAGCGTATGTTATTTTTTTGTAATAAGCCATATATTTTATTCGCAAATATCTTTACGAACGGTTTTAAAAGGAAATCTAAAAATAACCCCAATTTGAATAAGAAATTCAAGAGTATGTTATACTCATGAAAACTGATTTTAATGTCAGGTAATAACAATATTTTTAGGCTGACGTGCAACAAATGTATGGGTTTAAGAGAGGAGAATACTGCAAATGAATTTTTCTACATTGATACGCAGTTGGAACTTTCATTTCATAAATAAAAAAAATGTTCATGAAGAGAACAGTTATGTTATTTGAAGTTGAAGATAGAGTAGATGAATACTCTAAGATATTAATATTAATCAGGTAAATACAAGAAATATATAGTCTGTGTGGTCTAGTGGTTAAAGCATGAACGCATAAACCGAAGAGCCCATGCTCAAATCTCGTTGGGAGCAACGTGATTTAGTTCACGGGATTTTTCGGACAGACTATGAGTGTTCACTCAGTGGTGATATGTAGTGATTTGATCAGATCATATCATAGCTGAGCAGGCATACGGGACCATGGTGCTGACCAAAAATGGATACGGTCATGAAAATAAGATACTCCAACTATCTCTAAGCTAAGGCCCGAGAGGGGCTGTTGTGCTACAAAGAAGAAGAAATACAAAAAATACAATGAAAAGATAATTTGACTCAACGTTTGTCTTTCTACTTATTTGGAGCTTGCATCGGGTATGAGACCCGCTTCGTTAGCTGGCTCCTCCACTCATGAGCTAGCCATCAGGTGGACTCACCCCTTCTTTTGCGTTACAGGTGCTCTCGCAGGGTAGGATGACCTTCCGCTTGGGTTTTTTTAATATTATAGTATGATGATATTCCATCAAATAAGACTATAACATAAATCTGAAACGTTGATGTTTTTCATTGGAGGGAAAAATTCATGCGAATTATTCTTTTTGCATGAGTTTTTCATTCAAATGGAAAACATCTGGCCATGTCTGCAATGGGCCTTGATCTGGATGGGGGGTGCGAGGGGCACCGCTTTTACCTGGATGCCCCACTCTTATTTGGAGGCCATAATATCTCTGGTAAAGACGAGATCTTCTCAAATCTCGCTCGTCTTCGCCAGGCCAAAGTTATTCATTTGCTTTGGCAATCTTTTCCTTTTCAGTAGGCTACCTCGACCTCGACACCTGTCAAGCTGAATTCTTCAACCGGCAATTCGCGAATGCAACATTTTTTTGCAGCGGGTCCTTGTGCTGGGGAAAGGAACCCGTCCCACGCAATCGCAATGCTAGCCTGCGAGTGCATTCACAAGTCCTCAAACAAGGCCAATTTTGGCGAGCACTGCAGAGGCAGCAGACCATCATTGCAGTCCTTCACGACATTTGCAGAGTTTTCTAAAAAGAGGTGTTATTTTGATATTAAAAGGAAAATGCTATTTTTTAATATAAATGATCGGATGTTTATTTCGTTATAAAGAAAAAAGTATGCCGTTAATAGTGGAAAATAACATCAGGCAAATGACTACCACGGCTTCGCTTACAGGACCATATCCTTTTAATGAAATTCTCCTTAACCAAATCGCAAAGTGGCTGCCCTATGTCCTCGATAGCCTCACAAATTTCATCTTTGAGGTCTTGAATCGACACTGGGCTGTTGGCGTGGACCTTCTCTTTCACGTGGCCCCAAAGGAAGAAGACGCAAGGTGTTAAATCACAAGATCTCGGTGGCCAATTGTGATCACCTCTTCGAGAGATAGCACGATCCGGAAACTTATCCCGTTCAGATCAATTCCATCCAATTTCGGCTATAAAAAATCATTAATCATCTCTCGATAGCGCAATCCATTCAACGTAACTGTTGCTCTAGCCATACACCGCACCAAACAGTCAGACATTGAGGATACAGGGGCTTTTCAACAATAACTCTTGGGTTTCCCGAGCCCCAGATGCGACAATTTTGCTTGTTGACGAAGCCACCGAGGTGGAAATGGGCTTCATCACTCAAGATGATGTTTCGATGGAATTCCGGATCATTTTCATGCATTTCAAGGACCCCATCAGCAAAGAAACGGCGTTGTTGATGATCTGTCGGCTCAAGTTCTTGTGTAAACTGAACTTTATAAGCCTTAAGACCCAAATCTTCATGCAAAGTACGGTGTATAGACGTTTGTGAAATGGCTATTTCCAAAGAACGACGAGGAATGGACAAACCTGGGTTTTCTTCAACAGCCGAAAGGCTACAGCAGCAATATTCTCGGCTACAGCAGCAATATTCTCTTGAGTGGCGTGCACGAGTTTCATTCTTCACATCACTTAGTTGTCTCAACAGCTCGAATTTGTCCACCAATTTCTGTATTGCGGTCCGACAATGTGCTTCACGACGACCCAAAAATGTTCGAGTTTTATAAACCGTCTCTGCCAAATTTTCACCATTTTTATAGTAAATTTCAATAATTCCAATGCGTTGTTGAAGCGTGTATTGTTCCATTTTTATAAATAGCGTACTTTTCACTTGTCAAATGTTAAAAATGACAGCTTCAGAAGTGACATCTACTGAAATAGCGGGCTATTCAAAATAACACCTCTTATTGGAAAACCTTTTACATCCAATCAATTCACTACAAAGCCTTTGATGAATGCATTGTGCCAGTCATAACCTATGACTGGCTATGACCTAACCTCTGGCAGCAGATATAAGAAAGGGCAAGGAAAAGTTGGGCATCACGAGAAGAGACAATAAAAGACTTCCGTGGATATGAGCAAAAACAGGTAACGAATGTGATCAGTAGAATCAGAAGACTCAAATGGCGATGGGCCGAGCATTTAGCAAAAATGTCGGACAATAGATGCACCACAAGAGTCATGAATTGGTAGCCAAGGGGAGTCAAAAGGTAGAGGGTTTGCCCGAAACTGAGATAGGACCATGACACAAGTAAGCTAGCCGGCATTACCTGGACACGAATAGTCAAAGCAGCCAATACTTCTGGGAGGCTACATTATGATCTGTTTACATGGTTGATAAGCTGATAATGAAGATGATATATATATATGTATATATATATATATATATATATATATATATATATATATATATATATATATATATATATATATATATATATATATATATATATATATATATATATATATATATATTTCATTTTTTTCCAAGGCATTCTTATTATTTCAATAATGGTAACGTTTAAAATACGAGTATAAGAGTTTTACGATTGCAAACCCAAAGTGATATTTTCTAAAATTACCTGAGCAGTCAACACATTGAAGTAGCGGGAGAGTTCTTCTGGTGGAAGGATTTTGAAAATAAATTAGCAAATCAAACAAGGTCCTACAAATAGAAACTTTAGTTATATATAGAATCTTTTAATTCACTTACAAAAAGTCAGGTCTGATTATTTTATTTTTAAATTTGCCGCCTTCTGGTATATGTTTTACTGACAATGTTGTTTAAGCAGTTACAATTACCAATCCGTATTACAAGTAATTTCTGAAGTTTTCTTGAAAGTTTGAATATCTGCAGTATCTCCTGTATCACGTATAGTCATTGTTGTAATTGTCAAATATTCAATCGATTCTAACTTTGTTGTTTGCACCTATTATTAAGTTTGTCATATAAGAGATTTTATGAACAGAAATTGAACATCCATAAATCATACTTTTAATAACCATATTTACTAAATTTTGACTTTGGACGTATTTCTCGTACTTCTCATAAAGAACTTTGTCCATAATTTTTATCAATTTTTTTCAGCTTAAAGATATCCAATTGCGATGGGGGACAAACATATTTTGAAAATGTTGACTTCCCCCGTTCCTCTTAACACTGTCACCGCTATTTAGATACTTGACTCTGAAAGTGCTCCTCATGACCTTTCATTTGATAACCACGTTTGCTATTTATTCTAAACCAAGTTTTGAGGGGTCACTCTCACATTTGGGGGAGACCCCTTAAAAGATGTTATACCGAAACATTGGACAGGCGACAACTTTCGATCTACGTATAAAATTTCATAGCTTTAGCTGTTGTAGTTTTCAGGATGGACATACAGACAGGTTTCAAAACTAATAAGTTTTTGTAAACATATTTTACAAAACCCTTAAAATGCTCGAACTGCACTTCGAAGTTTTGAAAAGAAAGTATCTGAGCAAAGATGTGTTTAAACTATTATAAACAATACAAATGAATTCGATACAACGAACCGGAGGTCTCAATCATTGTAAAGCTGAAGAAGCTGCAAAAGGCTGGCCACATGAATCGTATGGACGAACAACGGGTACCCAAGAAGGTATTCGTTGGGAGAACTGACGGCCAGAGACCAGTAGGGAAACCGAGGAAATGCTGGTTTGACTCGGTCAACAAAGACAGCTCATCGCTGCTTAGACTTCGAAATTTGAGGACGCGGCCAATGGACCGAGACAGTTGGAGGTGCTATTTGCAGGTAACGAAGGCCCGGAAGGGGCTTGAGTGTTAAGAAGAAGAAGATCAATTGATTTTTCCCTACATAGATTGAAAGTTTTAACTCTACCAACTAACTTCTCAATTTCAAACGGCTTTAAATAATAAGATCAAATAAAAAACATATAATCAAAAACGCAACCAACAAGCTGAAATATTTCTCACGGCTTAAAACTACTCTGCCCAAATCAAAGACTTTAATGGTCGATATTGACCATAAATGGATTCTCAATATCTTCAAAAGGAATACAAAGCGCAGACAGTCACATATGCTAGCGACGAGTGGATTGCATAAAGGATAATCACCAGGATAATCCACTCAATGAAACCGACTCGACTAAAATGGAACGAGAAGTTGCTGCAAGTTTTCCCAACTTGTGGAAAATTCTCTTTAGCCATTAAATCGAGACTAAATTCTTATGATTTACCACCAAGATCTATATAGCACATTTTCTCTGAGAAGCGTCCTTTAAAAATCTTTTCAATGGATAATGCAAAACTTGAAACGAAAAAATTTCCCATTTACTATAGCCGTTCAAGGGACGCTCGTACATATCTTATCCTGCTTGTGAATGGAAAAGTATTAAAAGTGCTGCACTTGGTTGCTCCTGGTAATTGCCTCGATTTAAATTTAACCCTCTCTGTTCGCTACGCTGAACCTAATGAGGTTAACGCGATTCACATAAAATTTTATTTGATAAAGCTTTCATGTCGTGAATTTTTTAAAATGGGCCCGAAAATTTGAACATGAAATGCAATTAAATCTCAATTGTATCACGGATTATCGAGAAAGGATTGGCTGTGCGAATGGTACTTTTTATGTCACATCAGCTCCGAAAGGATTAAAGTAGGGCAATGGAGGGACGAGACAAGCTCGTGAGAGTGTTAGTCTTTCGTTGGTATCCCCGCCTCGCTCCATCCATTTGCGTTCTGATAAATTTACACTGAAGTACTAATTTGGCATTTTATCTGAAAGATTTATCATTAAATCGACGAAAAAAGGACACTGAAAATCACAAGGATTTTCGGAGATTAAAAGCAATCGGTAATTATTGTGGGAAATCGAATATCGTTCGTATGCTTGTTGACTTTAAGCGGTGGATCGTTTTGTGGACAACATAAACTTATTCTAGCAAACGGGATATTGATTTTAATGGAGCGACACTGCAGATTAATTTGGAATTAAATTGACATTTAAAACGCTTTGAGTAAAATCATTATGTGTGGGCGCGGGTGGCAAATGGAGTGCTATCTGTTAAAAAATTTCCGTGTAATTTACAAAATGTTTTGGGGATCCTTAACGTGCCCGCTGGAAATAGATTGGGAGGCATTTTCATTGAATTTCTATGAGGTTCTAATAAAAATTACGCTTTCTCAGCAACAAGGGTTCCATTTTTCAAAAATTTTAAATTGAATACTCATACATAGGGGTGACACTGATAGCTGTTCCCCGTTCAAAAATTATATTAGTGAGTCGGTGTTAACCTTCCGCGGAACGGAATAAATCGATTTATGCTTGAACAACGTTGGGAAATATTGAAATCGAACTGGATGCCGATTTTTCTGAAAAAATCATATTTTCTGGTGATTTTTCATCTCGGCGGCTATGTGAGCAAACAAAACTGCAGCATCTGGGGCTGGGAAAGCCCACACGTGATTGTCGAGAAGCTAATTCATCCTGAGCGAGTGACAGTGTGGTGTGGCTTCTGGAGTGGTGGCTTCATTGGACCGTTTTCTTTGAAAATGAGGCTGAAAATACTGTTTTGGTCATCGGGGAGTGCTACAGAGGCATGTTAACCGACTTTTTGTAACTGTAGATTGAGGATTTGGACTTGACTGATCTTTGGTTTCAATAGGACGGCGCGCCATGCCATACAGCTCATCGATAATTTGCGCACAAAATTCTGAAATCGTGTAATCAGCCTCCTTGGCGATGTCAATTGGCCGCCTTGAAACTACGATTTGACACCGTTGGATTTCTTTTATGGGGCGCTGTGAAAGATCGATGTTATGCAAAAAATCTACAAACGATTCAAGCACTGAAATTGAATGTTCAGCAAACCATTGCTCAGATAGGGCCCGAAACCATCAATAATGTCTTGGAAAATTGGGCTGAGAGGATGGCTTACTGTCACGCCAGCCGTTGCAGCCATAAGAATGAAATTATATTCCACAACTAATGCGAAGGTACGTTCTTGCAAAAAAATCCAAAATAAAAGAATAAAAATTAGTTTTGTTCATTTTATGGATTTTAAAAAAGAAACTTATATTTGGCCCACCCTATACTGATTATTTTATGCGTACTAAAATGGATGATTTTATTTAATTTTTGGTGATTCTGCCACTTCTGCAATGGTTTTCAATTGTTTCCTGCCAGAAAAACTTTCTTAGGACATTTTCAGTTTCAGACTTTCTTGTAAGAATTAGGACAAAATATTGTGATTGGTTTTCTAAAAGCTCCAAGTAGTAAATACATAAAAGTTCAAAATTTGAGGAACTACAAATACTTAATGTGAAAAAGGTTCTTAAAGTTTCGGTTCAGCTCAAAGATGCCAAGAATTTAGATCATGATTAAACTGTTTGCCGGCCAACATTCACCCTGATAGTCTTCTCACTGAAAATTATTTTATAAGCCTGTGTGGACTACAAATGTGAACGGTTACTACGCGAGGAATTTTTACGATCAATACTTAGCTCAAGCAATTTCGAAACTCAACATTCCAGCCTATAGTTGCAAACGGAAAAACTTAACACTTTTCAGCTAAGATGATATTGTAATTTATTTTAGCAGAGCAAGAGGTTTTTTCAATATTTTGTTTAATGTTCCATAATTGCAAGGAACATTTTTTAGCAAAAAACCTTGTTTTATCTTAGGGTTAAACCACATTGCGATACGCCTGTTGAGCGATTTTTAAGACGCAAATATGAGCACCCTGCGACAAGATTTGCAAAGGAACTTCAGGCATGCGCAGAATTTATATGCTCATTTGATGGTATGCCTTTTTTTTGTGGTAGGGAGGTGAAGGCATTTATGCCCGCCGAGTCTGGCAGTGTGGGACTCCCATGGAGGATGCCCTTGGACTACCCACTAAACACCTCCCCTGTCAATCTGAGAACCTAGCCTGGAACCGTTTGACACATTACTTCGGGCCAGGTCTCGTTTTGTTACGCCGTGGGGCGCCTTCAAGCTGGGGAGTCCCTTTCCTAGCGGAAGGGGAGAGGGGAAGAGGAAATGCCAGAAGAGCGATCCCCCAGCCCCAGCACCTCCGGCTGCTGTGAGTCCCTTTTATCTTTTAGGACTGCCCGAGCATAATGTGCCACCTGATTCCATTTGTCAACCGATTCGAGCATCACCGGGTGAGCTCTCCCGTCTCCCTGTAGAGTTCCCTTCGCAGCCTGGCCCATTTGGTACACGCAAAAAATGTGTGACAGGCATTGTCCTCCTCTCCTGGGCAAAACCGACAATCGGGAGACCGTGACTTACCGATCTTGTGCAGGTAAGACTGAAAAACCCCGTGCCCGCTCAAAAGCTGGGTCAGATAGAAGTCAGTCTCACCATGCCTTCGATTTAGCCACGGTCTCACATCCGGGATGAGGCGCGCAGTCCACCTTCCCTTCGTGCAATTCCTTCTCAGCCGTTGCCTTGATTTGCTCAGAGAAACTCATCTTCGAGTCGATCAGTAGCCCCAGGTACTTCACCGCTGGCTTCAATTCGACCTGTATATCTCCAATACTGATCATCCTTACTCTAGGGATTCTCTTTTTTGTCAAGATGACCACTTCGGTTTTCTCCAGTGCTAAACTGAGCCCGCGAGCAGTCATCCAGTCCCTCACTCGGCGCATTAGCATACCTAGCCTAAGTTGCGCTTGTTCAACGGTGCGTCCAGCAACCAGAGCCGCAACATCATCCGCATAGCCGACCAAGCGCGACTCATCTGGCATCTCAAGTCTCAGTAGCCCGTCGTAAGACACGTTCCACAGGTTCGGACCAAGGATAGATCCCTAGGCAACACCCGATGTAATTTCCATCCTTTGTTGGCCCTGTGTCGTGTCGTAGAGCAGGCTTCGGTCTTTTAGGTAGTTCCTCAAAAGCCGAATTAGATATTCTGGAACTTGAAAAGAGTTTTCCAGCGTGTCCAGAATATCCACTCATCTAGCGGAGTTGAAGGCATTCCTGACGTCGAGTGTCGCCAACAGGACGATCCGTCGCTTGGTGCGACTACATGCCTCTGCCTTTTGGACCGCGTTCACCACCTCTGCAATCGCATCAATGGTAGAACGTCCTGCTCCGTACTGCCGAGGAGATAGGTCCCCAGCAGCACGAATCGCGTCAGTGAGTCTTCCCTTGATGAGTTTCTCTAGCACCTTCCCAGCCGTGTCTAGCATGCATAACGGGCGGTATGCAGACGGCGATTCGGGATTTCCCTTCCACTTGCTGACCAGCACGAGCCTCGCCACCTTCCATCGTACCGGGAAAACCCCGTCCCGTAGGCAAGCGTTGAATGTGCTGAGCAGCAAGTCAGGACAATGATGATAGACGAGCTGCAAAACCTCAGCTGGAACACCATCTGGACCTGGAGCCTTCCTCGCTTTCGACGAGAGGACTGCCTCCTCCAGTTCCAGCAGTGTTAAGAGTGGGCACTCTACTGCTGTTTCACCACGGACAGCGTCAACACGGACGGGGTGGGCGGGGAAGAGTCCCCGCACTATCGCGTCCATCTTTTCCGCGTCATGTATACAAGGCTTCCGTAGGGCACCAAGTTTCCCCATGACCAGCTTGTAGCCAAGGCCCCACGGATCCCTATTTACATCATCCACGAGGTCTTGCCAGCATCGGGCCTTGCTCTTGTTAATAAGCCTAGGAAGATATTTCTTGCCGGACCTGTATGCTGCTAGCCTAGTTTCTTCCTCCTCCCGTGCTCGCGGTCGCTGGGCCTCTCGCCGAAGTTTGTGACACTCGCTTCTTTGTTTGGCGATCTCGTTTGACCACCAGTATACTGGAGGCTTACCGTGTCGGGGTCTGCGACGGGGCATGGAAGACTCGCAAGCAGCTATGATGGTACTCATAGTTGAGTTCACCAAGTCCTTGGCTGTGAGCCCTCCACTCTCTGGCGGAGCTCCCAGCAACGGTGCGCCTGCCGTAAGCGCGTCAGCGAACCTCTCAACGTCCATCCTCCCAGTCCTCCATCCGAGGCTTGAAGTTTGGGCATATGCACGCAAGTGGCGCTGTCGTGAATCTCAACCGCTATATACTGGTGATCACCAGCCGAGTAGTCCTCTAGTACTCGCCAGTTGTGTACTCTAGGTACCAGGGACTCCGAAGCGAGTGTCACATCGGGTATGGTTCCTACGCAACCCCATCGGCGGAAAGTAGGGGTGTAACCAGTATTTAGGACAAAAAGCGCTGTTCTGGCCGCCATGTCCAAGATTTGCTTTCCCCTTGGGTCGGATTGTGGCATACCCCATTCAATGGCTCTAGCGTTAAAGTCTCCCCGACCAGCATGTGGCCCTCTGTGTTCGAGACAGCGTCCTCCAGGGCATCGAGTTTGGTTCGAAAAGATCGCATCGCCTCGTTAGGCGTCAGATAAACACTAAACTATGTTATCCCTGAACACCGCACCCACACAAAACCATCCCCGCGTCCATGGCCTTGGACCTGAAGGCGGGCGCTGTCTCGAACCCAGATGGCCGAGGTACTAGATTTGTCAGGGTACCACGCTTGCGAGTCCTTGTTATGATGTTGCTCGCTTAGCAACAGGAGGTCAGCTTTCTTATCCCTCGCAAACTGCTCAAGTAGGTCCCGGGCGTTTGTGCTTCGGTGCAAATTGACCTGCAGGATACGGATCATTTGAGTATCGATTTGGCTTTAGTGAGGGCCTCCTTGAAAACCCAGCATCTCCCTGTCCCCGGCTCATGTTTGAGGTCGCCGGGTGCTAGCTTAGCATCCTTGCAAAGAATGCATTTTGCCTCGTTCGTGCACTCCTTCCTTTTGTGCCCTGTTTCACTACATTTGTAGCACAGAGATCTCCTGTCGGGTCCCCTACAGCCATACGCGGTGTGTCCATATTCGAAGCATCTGAAGCAGTGGATAGGGATCGCTCTTCTCCGTATCCTGCAGATCACCCAACCTATCTTAATTTTGCCCTTCACCAGGATTTGCTGGGCGTCTTTATCAGCTAGTTTGACAATAGCCATCCGTTGCCCCCTTGTGTTTTCACGTGTCAATCTTGCCTTGACTTCACTTAAGCTGGGGAACTCCCTCCTGATGGCATCCTCTGCTTCAGCTTTGTCTGTGACGCAGTCGAGGTCCCTGGTATGCCTTTGCCAGGAATACATGCGCTCTATTTTGATTCAGAAAATCAGTATGAGTTTCGATATGACTACTACACAAAGAGCGGCGACATTATTATTACAAAGGTCACCTTGCACGCTTCAAGAAAAGTTAAGAAAATTAATACTAACAAACGCAAAAAAGAGAATTAAAATATGTAGCAGAGACAGCAAATACAAGGTTATCCATTTCGTGGTTGGGAAAGTATAACCCTGCCATGTGACATCTGTCAGAATTAAATGTCATCCAAAGCGTGTTTTTTTACTTGAAGGTTTGCCATTTAGAAATATGGATCGTTTAAGAGTCGAAGAACGCGTTAAAATTCTTAAATTTTATTATAAATATGGTGATTCTTCTGTATCAACATTTAGGGCTTTACGAGCCGATTACGGTCGACATAATCGACCTACACAGCAAACAATTTCGAACACAGTGAGAAAATTTGAAGAGACTGGATCGCTTATTGATTTTGCAAGGCCTGTACATCATCGCAACATTCGTTCTGCTGAAAATATCGCTGTCGTTGCTCAAAGTGTGGAGGAAGACCCGAATTTGTCGATTCCTCGACGTGCGCAACATTTGGGCTTGTCTTACGGCTCATTGTGGCGGATTTGGCATTTGGATTTGCATCTCCATCCGTACAAAATCCAACTCACTCAAGAACTTAAGCCTCAAGACCATACACAACGCAGAATGTATCCGAATTGGGTGATTGAACAATAAGCCATTGATAACGATTTTTCGAACAAAATTTTCTGTAGTGATGAGGCTCATTTTTCGCTCAGTGGTTACGTAAATAAACAGAATTGCCGCATATGAGGCTCTCAAAATCCTCAGGTGATCGCAGAAAGGCCTTTGCATCTGGAAAAAGTGACCGTTTGGTGTGCATTATGGTCTGGTGGTGTTATTGGCCCGTATTTTTTTGAAAACGATCAAGGAAGAACCATTACAGTCAATGCTGACCGCTATGGACGGACGTTAACCGATTATTTTTGGAGAGAAATTGAAGATTATGATCAGCAGAACATGGGTTTCTAACAAGACGGAGCCACAAGCCACACAACACAGGCTAATCGAGCACTTTTGCAAGAGAAATTTCCAGGACGCGTAATTTCGAGATTGAGTGATGTCAATTGGCCCGCTAGATCCTGCGACCCAACACCTTTGGATTTCTTTTTATGGGGCTATGCGAAAGATCGTGTTTACGGGAACAATCCTCAAAATCTTGAGCAATTGAAAACCAATATTCGTGAAGTTATGGGCGAGATATTGCAGGAGATGTGCCGAAAAGTCATTGAAGATTACCTCAAAAGGATTGAGGCCTGTAAGACGTCCCGTGGAAGACATTTGAATGACGTTGTATTTCACATATAATGGCAAAGTTCAATCTTTATATTGAATTAAAAATTTTGTTTCCATCTGAATATTTTATGTTTTTTCTTTGGCTTTACTTTCCCAAGCGTAAAATGGATAAGCCTATATAATTCAAATTAAGTAGAAACGTAGTATGAAATTTCCTTGAAATTTTACCTAATCATAAAATCCTTTCTTTGAGCATTCTGTTTATATTATTAGCTCATATTTCGTTTACTGCGATACCTATTTTTTAGCCACTTCGATGATTAGATTGAAGAGATTGCAAAAATCTTTGAAAAACTATTAACACATGGCCAGACAAACAAACGGCAATCATTTGGGTGTAGCCCAAGCCTTCTGGCTTATTTATGCCCTACGCAAGAGACTTCCATGCATGATAGCATCATATGTCCAAATTATGTGCGCCTGCGCGAGTATTTCAAAAACTTCCTTCCCGAAAATTATCATACCTAATTTGCTTCACTATCGTTTCCGCCACTTATTTTAAGGAACTGGCCATATTTAGAAGACATAGTCTCTGGGATATGCAGGCTTTCGTCGATTTCTGGTAGACCTGGGTGATAGAATCGCAAGTGGACTAGACTGAACAAGTGGACCCTGTTTGTGAAATTGCGTACCTGGACGGTTTTCGTGTGTTCAAATTGGCGCCGGTGGCAACTAGCAGTCTGTTTTGACTCCTGCAGTTTCTTTTGAGGATAGTACACCCATTCTGTGTTGCGGGATTGGAGGAGCGAAGGAGGCTTGTTTCTCTGAGGTCAAGGTGGTTACCAACTGATTAATGTAGCATTTTAGAGTGCGGGCGATGTCCAATTTGACCATGTAATCGTGCTGGTCATGGTTCCTCCTGATGGTGCTGAACTGCCAAACGTCTTGATTTCCCACTTTCACTCTCTCTTTCGCTTGGAGACTACGATCCCACAAGGCGGTAGGTTCTGTTGGAGCAAGAGTATAGTTTTTGGGGAGCAGGGCATCGAGACGAGTGTAAGTTCTTCTCTTCAGCTACAGCTCCGAATGAGATAGACCTGATGCTAAAGGTGTTGCTCTATAGCGGAAAATTATGTGCTGTAGCTTGATAGATAGGGGAGCGGGATCATCAGCGGCAGCCTTGAGCCTTCTCTTTAACATCTGGATGCTGTGTTCTGCGAGACCATTCGTGGGTGGATGATTCGGCTCGCTGAACTTTTGGCATACCCCACGCTCTTTACAATATCTCTGGAATTCTTTGCCTTTAAGAATGGCAGCGTTGTCCAAAACCATCAGGTAGGGATAACCATGCACCGGAAAGATGCCTTCAAGAAGAGAGATTGTTGAAGCAGAAGACAGAACGATTATGCGAACCTCTGCCCACTTCAAATTCGCATCCACCCACAACAAAAGGAAGTATCGATCTAAAGGGCCCACATAGTCGATGTGCACTCTCTTTCAATTTTCATCTGGCTGATCCCAGGGATTAATTGGAACAGGACTCACAGCTCTTCACAAGACATTCTCTATCCTTGTTTAAGCCTTTCCAATAAACATATTATCTGGCGGGTTGCCTCATTTTTGTGATTCTCACATGCGTTCCATGAAGCCCTTGCAGGATTGGTACTTGGAGAGACTTTATGATCATTGCTCACTTGGAATGGAATAGCATATTGCCAGATACAGTATACAAGCTATCTTCGCGGCTAATCTTGAGCTCTTGTAGTAATGCTTGCAACTTCGAGTCTTTTCTAGTTTCCTCAGCGACTGTCTCTGTGGTGATAGGCAAACTGGAGATCTGGAGCAGTGTTGCAGCATACAGCACATTGAGTTCTTGATCAATTAAAATCTCTAGTCACTCACTAGTTGTAGAGATTGGTGCACGGGGCAGACAGTCGGCGGTTTCATTTTCTTTTCCCTTCTTGCATTGAATTGTGTAGTCGAGCCCACTGAGAAAGAGGCGTACCTCAGCAAACGCCAAGTGGTTATTTGCGGCAGCGCACGGTATAGATGAAAAATCTCTAAAAGTGGCTCATTGTCTGTCACGAAAACGAAACGTTTGCTGAATAAGTAGTTGAAGGAGTGCTTCGCTGCGTATACGATAGCCAGAGCTTCTCTTTCAAGCCGACTGTAATTTGAATTAGCCTGTGTCGAAGCACGCGAAACGTAGCCGATTGGATGCCCGTGAACATCAATTGCATGGCTAAGTAATGTGGTAATTCGATTGGGCGTGGTATCAGTTGTGAGTATCACTTCTTTTAAAGAATCAAATGGAATGAACACTCCCTCTGAGCAAAGTTCTGTCTTGAGATTCATGAAAAAAGCCTCAGCAGCTGCAGATAAAAAAAAACGTTCACCCGTCCTGCGCAAGCGGCATTTTGGGTAGGTTTTAGAACCTGGAATGAATTTCACATAATATGTGACGAGGCCAAGGAATTTTTTCAGCTCATTCACATTCTTCGGTCACGGCATCCGAGAAACAGGTTTGAACCTTAGCTTGGTACTTCTGAATCTGATTGGGTGACACTACATAACTGAAATAGTTTATGCTTTCCTCGAAGAATGAGTATTTAGCATGATTGAGGTGGAGATAATTTTCTTTGAGACGTTCCAGGCATGCACCAAGATTTATGGTGCACTCCTCGAGATCTGAGCCGTGACAGATGATGTCATCAAAGTTTGTCTTGAAATTTTGGAAGGCCGTTCAGCAATTGACCCGGCTGAATTCTGCTGGAGCGGTCTTAATATTGAAACTGAGATGGTTCATTTGTAACGTACTTGTATCTGTTCAAATATCATTTGAATCTTGCTCGCTTCTTCATCGACCTGTAAATGCAAATATGCCTTGTGCAACTCCAATTAATAAAAGTATCTGGAACTCTTAAGATTATGCAGAACCTCATCTTTTCTGCGGATGAGATTATTTGAAGCAGCGAGTCTGGAATTCACCCCTAACTTGTAATCCACGCATAGCCTCACCCCACCGCCAGACTTAGCTATAAGAACAAGTGGCGGTTCCCGATTGCTTGATGCAATTAGACTCAAGACTTTTTGACACTCCAGTGTGGCTCACTCTCTTTCTATTCACTCTCGCAATATAAGTGGAACATTACGTTCACGGACGAAAACTACTTTCACGCCTTCTCCAATTTGAAGCTTAACTTCTACATTCGGAACACACCCAATCCTTCCCTCAAAAATGGATTGGTATTTCTTGAAGATGACTTCGAGCGAAGTTACTACGTTGATGGTGAGTGAAAGGAGACCTGAGTTTTTGTGGCTATCTATCTCGTTGAAGCTGATTCTGAAACTACAAATCCAAATGCATCCAAGCAAAGTATCATACCCTGCTGGCACTATGAATGTATCGGCTTCCATTCAATTCCCTTTGTAGGCGACTAAGATGTGGCTTTTTTCTGTGGTAAGGAGGTGAATGCTATTTATGCACAGAGTGTGGGACACATTACTTCGGGCCAGGTCTTTTTTTGTTACGCCGTGGGCGCCTTTAAGCTGGGGAGTCCCCCTCCTAGCGGGAGGGGAGAGGGGAAGAGGAAATGCCAGAAGAGCGATCCCCTAGCCCCAGTGCCCCCGGCTGCTGTGAGTCCCTTTTATATTTTAGAACTGCCCGAGCATAATGTGCCACCTGGCTCCATTTGTCAACCGATTTCAGCGTCACCGAAACTATATTATTCGAGGTGAGCTCTCCCGTCTCCCTGTAGAGTTCCCTTCGCAGCCTGACCTATTTCATACACGCGGAAAATGTGTGACAGGCATCGTCCTCCTCTCCTGGGCAAAACCGACAATCGAGAGACCGTCACTTATCGATCTTGTGCAGGTAAGACTGAAAACACCCGTGACCGCTCAAAACCTGTGTCAGATAGAAGTCAGTCTTACCATGCCTTCGATTTAGCCACGGTCTCACATCCGGGATGAGGCGCGCAGTCCACCTTCCCTTCGTGCAATTCACCCAAGACTGCTGCCAATCATTGAGTGAGCGCTGTCTCTCCTCGCGGACAACTATCTCCCCCGCATCCTCGTTTCGGCGCAGGTAAATAGCGCGGCGCTCTCTAGCAAGGAGGGCGACAGGTATCACGCCTGCAATCACTCTCACCGCCGAGTCGGAGACTGTTGGATACGAAGATGCAATTCTCAGTGCTCCTCTTCCCTGTACCTGTGCCAAACGTTTACGGTATAGCTACTTGCTGAGAGCGTCACCCCATACCTCTGCTCCGTACAGTAGCACTGACCCTACAGCACTCATCAAGAGGCGTCTTCTTGATGGGCTGGGTCCCCCTACGTTGGCCATAAGTCGACTCAGGGGTGATATTCCCGAAGCAGCCTTCTCAGCCGTTGCCCTAATTTGCTCAGAGAAACTCATCTTCGAGTCGATCAGTACCCCAGGTACCTCACCGCTGGCTTCGATTCGATTTGTATGTCTCCAATACTGATCATCCTTACTCCAGGGATTCTCTTTTTTGTCAAGATGACCACTTCGGTTTTCTCCAGTGCTAAACTGAGCCCGCGAGCAGTCATCCAGTCCCTCACTCGGCGCATTAGCATACCTAGCCTAAGTTGTGCTTGTTCAACGGTGCGTCCAGTGACCAGAGCCACAACATCATCCGCATAGCCGACCAAGCGCGACTCATCTGGCTTCTCAAGTCTCAGTAGCCCGTCGTAAGACACGTTCCACAGGTCTGGACCAAGGATAGATCCCTGGGCAACACCCAATGTAATTTCCATCCTTTGCCGGCCCTGTGTCGTGTCGTAGAGCAGGCTTCGGTCCTTAAGGTAGTTCCTCAAAAGCCGCATTAGATATTCTGGAACTTGAAAAGAGTTTTCCAGCGTATCCAGAATACTCACCCATCTAGCGGAGTTGAAGGCATTCCTGACGTCGAGTGTCGCCAACAGGACGATCCGTCGCTTGGTGCGACTATATGCCTCTGCCTTTTGGACCGCGTTCACCACCTCTGCAATCGCATCAATGGTAGAACGTCCTGCTCCGTACTGCCGAGGAGATAGGTCCCCAGCAGCACGAATCGCGTCAGTGAGTCTTCCCTTGATGAGTTTCTCTAGCACTTTCCCAGCCGTGTCTAGCATGCATAACGGGCGGTATGCAGACGGCGATCCGGAATTTCCCTTCCCCTTGCTGATCAGCACGAGCCTCGCCACCTTCCATCGTACCGGGAAAACCCCGTCCCGTAGGCAAGCGCTGAATATGCTGAGCAGCAAGTCAGGAATATGGTGATAGACGAGCCGCAACACCTCAGCTGGAACACCATCTGGACCTGGAGCCTTCCTCGCTTTCGACGAGAGGACTGCCTCCTCTATTTCCAGCAGTGGGCACTCGGCTGCTGTTTCACTATGGACAGCGTCAACACGGACGGGATGGGCGGGGAAGAGTCCCCGCACTATCGCGTCCATCTTTTCGACGTCATGTATACAAGGCTTCCGTAGCGCACCAAGTTTCCCCGTGACCAGCTTATAGCCAAGGCCCCACGGATCCTAGTTCACATTGTCCACTAGGTCTTGCCAGCAGCGAGCCTTGCTACTGTTGATCAGTTTGCGAAGGCATTTCCTGGCCGACTTATATGCTGCCACCTGGTTGCATGCCTCGTCGCGGTTCCGCGCCCGTTGAGCCTCACGTCGAAGCTTGTGACACTCCCTTCACTTTCCGGCGATTTCAGTTGACCAGCAGTATACTGAGGGATTGCCGTGCCGAGGTCTTTGACGGGGCATAGAAGCGCAGCAAGCAGTCGTAATGATGCTCATAGTAGAGTTTACCACGTTTTGAGCTGCCAGTTCTTCCGTCCCCTCCAAAGCTCGCTGCACCAGCTCAACTGCTGTGAGAACCTTGACGAACCTCTTGACTACCATCCGTCCGATGTTCCATCCAGTTGTAGAAGGCCGAGAGCATGGACGTCGCGAGACAGCATCAATCATCTCAAGCAGAATGCACTGATGATCACTGGCTGAGTAGTTCTCTAATACTTTCCAGATGTGTATGCTCCGTACTAAGGACTCCGAGGCGAATGTCACGTCCGGTATGGTTCCCTCACAGCCAATACGGCGGAAAGTCGGCGTGTTTCCGGAGTTCAGTACGACGAGGGCCGTCCTGGCCGCCATTTCCAGGATTCGTTTTCCCCGCGGATCCGTCTGAGGTATGCCCCCTCAGCGTTCGAGACAGCGCCCTCCAAAGCATTAAGCTTGGCCTGGAAAGATGATATCGACTCGTTAGGCGTTAGGTACACACTAAAGAATGTGATCCCTGAGGACCGAACCCACACGAAACCATCCCCCCGTCCACAACTCTCCGCTTGAAAGTCACTGTTCCGAACCCAGATGGCGGCAGTACCAGTTTCATCAGAGTACCAAAATGCAGGACTTTTATTATGGTGTTGCTCACTCAGCAGCAAGAAGTCGGCTCTCATGTCCCTCACAAACCGCTCAAGCAGATTTTGGGCGGTTGAACTGCGGTGTAGGTTTAGCTGCAGGATGCGGGTCATCGAAGCTCTGATTTTGCCTTGGATAGGGCTTCCTGGAACACCCGGCATTTTCTGATCCCAAGGTGTGTCCAAAATCAAGTTTTGGATCAGCATCCTTGCTAAGAATACAGTGCGCCCCCTTCGTACACTCTTTTCTTTTATGTCCCATTTCACCGCATTTGTAACATAAGGAACTCCTATCGGGTCCTTTGCATACTTGTGTGGTGTGACCATAACCAAGGCATTTGAAACATTGAAGAAGCGTTGCTCTTTGCCGTATCCTACAGACAACCCACCCAATTCGTATTTTGCCCTTTTTCAGGAATTGTTCGGTGCCCTTTTCGGTCAAGTCAACTATGGCCATGCGTTTTCCCTTGTTGTTTTCTGGTGTCAGTCTCGCTTTGATCCTTCCCACGCTAGGGAACTCCTTTTTGATGGCCTCTTCTACCTCGGCCAGATCCGTCACGCAGTCTATGTCTTGTTTTTCGATCGTTGCCATCGGCTCGAGCGGGGCTTTAGTTGCGCTTTTGCCGAGGACTTTCTTTACTGCATCACAGAATGCATCTTTATTGCCGGCCTCTGCTTCGACTTCGACCAGTATGTGGCCCGACCGCGTTGGTCATACTACTTTAATGGTAGTATTGGTGTCTTCGGGCCTTACGTTTCCCCTGATGTCCCGCAGTACCTCCGCGTAGGATCGGCCATCTTGGGGCTTTACAAGCAGTGCCTGCTGCCGGGGTCTTCGTCGGGGCTTCTGCCTCTCCTGTTTTGCATCAGGTCCTTTTTCTAATTGGGCGTCCGTACGAACTTTACTTTCTGGCCTTTTTGAAGGAGTTTTTTTGCGGCTTTCTTCTCTCCTTTTGTAAGCACTGTCTGGAACTCCTGATCTGGTTCTGCACGTCCTTCAAGTGGCTCTTCCTTCCTACTTTTATCCCGCTCTCCTTCGATTGGGCTGGACGCCATTCTTTTATTGACGTTTAATGGTGGAGCTTTCTGCGTGTCGCCTTTAGATTTCGCCCCAAGCGCCTCTTTAGCCTTCTCTTCGTCCTCGGCCCTTAACCAGCTTCTCCGATAGTGCCCTATGCGATCTAGGAGCTCCTCTAGTTCATGGAGCCCTGCTTTTACTGCTTTGCTGATTTTTGGGGAGTTACACGCAGCTTGTATTCTTTTCAGAACATCTCCCACTTTTCGGATTAGTCTTTCTTCTTCATATCGCTGGGCAGCAATTGTACTTTGCAACCATCCTTGGGAGAGGTTATCGCGTTCCGTTTCCGAGTGCAGTACTTCCGCCACATTTTCAACTTGCACCATTGCACCATTCACGCGGTGTCTGGTCACTCTTTGCTTTTAGTGCCGTAATCTCCTCGTTTGCTTCTGGATTTTCCGTTGCAATGTCGGGATTTGTGACCCTTGCATCGGTCGCTTGTCTTCAGACATACCGAGAAAGGAGCGAAGGTACTTGAGGGTTCCAGGGGCTGGAAAGTTTGCGATCGCTTGGAATTTTTTCTTGTTAGTTTTTAAGCCTTCTCTTCTGACGACATAGCCCAAAAACTCGATCTCTTGCTGCATGAATTCACATTTATCATATTGAATTTTCATATGGGCAGAATCTAGAGTTCTAAAAATTTTCTCTAGATTCTGAAGATGTTCGCTTTCGGCTTTCCCGAGCATAATTTTGTCGTCTATTTGTCTATCTCGTCCCTTAATATGTTGTTCAACGGAATAATGGCCAGGGCATTTTTGAGTTCAAAGGGTAAACGAGTGAACTCGAACTTGCCATTGTTGCTGGAAAAGGCAGTTTTTTTCTACATCTGATCCTCGTAGCGGTATTTGATGAAACCCGCTTTTGAGATCGATAATCGAGAACTATTTATTTTTCCCTAGGTTGGCGAGAACTTCATTAATTTCTGGAATAGGGTAGCTGTCACAAATGGTGACTGAATTTAGTTTTCGGTAGTCAATTACCAACCGATACTTTTTTTCACCAGGTGCACCTTCCTTCTTAGGTACTATCCCAACCGGGGAGTTGTATGGGAAGCGAGATGGTCTAATTACTCCGTCTCTGAGCAGTTTGCTGACTTGATTTTCAACTTCTACCCTTAATGCCATAAGATAAGGATAGGACCTTGAGTATATCGGGTCTTTTGTTGTGGTACGAATTGTTATTTTTACTTTGGTGGTGAACGTCAGTTCCTCGTCTGGTTCAGAAAGGAGGTTTCGATGTTGCTTCATTATACTCTTGATTTAAATGAGATAGTCTTATATTGATATTGCTAAAGTTTTCAGGTTTTTGTTGTTTCAGAGGAATCACGACGTTAGAAAGTATCATCATGTAGTTTTCTTTAGCCTAAATAACCGCATTAAGGTTCTTTAATGAATCGTTTCCAATTATCCCATCGAAAGCAATTTGGAACCAAACACATTCACAAAGGCATGATGTGTTATCTCGATACTTCTGCAAGCAGAATTAGCAAAGAAATTTTTTGGTTTGGAAGTGGATTTTTCAAATGCCGGGGTTGGATATCGTTTTTATTGGAGACGTTGTGAATTTAGAATTTCAGTACCTCTCCGCTTCTTAAAGAATATTCAAAGTAGGGAAGCGAAGAGGACCTTAAGCTAAAAAACAAATGTTCTCTAATTCTTCGGACTGGTTGGTGCTAGGATTTTCTGAATATTCAATATAATCCGTCAAGGATTCTTCATGATTTGGGTCCTCGTTAGTTATTTTTTCTTCATACTCATATATTCTCACTTGGTTTTCTTCTGTTTCGGGATAATTTTGAGTTTCCTTATTGAATAGTCTTGGAGCCTTGTTGGGACGATGAAATTGACCTGATTGATTTCGTTTGTTAAGAAAATTTTGATTTGGGGTCTATCCACGTTGTTGATGGCTCTTGATCGGATAGTTTCATCTATATCCATAGGTTCTGGCCGTGGTTGAGGCTTTGGAGGAACAGGGGGCATGTAGTTATATTGTGGTTGTCGGCGTGCAGAAAAAATGGGTTGCTGGTATTTTCGATTAAATACCTGAAAGGGATAAGAATTTCGGGGATTATAGACTTGTTCCGGGTAGAAATTATTTCTGGGGGCTGGTATTGGGCGTCGTTGCAAGGACGCAAGCATATTTCCTCTGGCAGGAACAGGAAGTGGAGTAGGTCAGTATATTTTTCGGTTGCTTCTTGCATATTGTTTGCATGTTGGGCACGATAATCCATATTCTGCTACTTTAAGCACAAAGTCTAGGCAAGTCTCCTTCAAGGCCTCTGACAAATGTATCAAGGGCCTTATCGCGATATGATTGGGTAATTATGTTGAGTGACTCTTGGCCCAATTCCATGGATGATAATTTATTTAAGATTATAGACAGATGATGGTATACCTCCTTATGAAATTGAGGTATACTATTAGGACCCTAGACCAGCGTAGTCATCTGATACTCGAGGGCGCTCAGATCTCTCTTTTCTGCGTAGTGCAACGTCAGACATTTTGAGATCTTTTCCATATTTAGTGGAGTGTTTTAGGACTCGAGTGCTACATCTGTCTGTCCAACAACTTTATTCCTTATAACGGAGAGGATTCTGTAATATTTGGGGATTCCTCTTAGATGTTCGTATAACTTAACGACCCATTTCAACGCTTTTCCGCCATGAACCAAATTCGCCGGGCTCGCCGGAGAAGCACCTTAGCTTTTCACAACGTCCGGTATTTTGTCCATTTCGGAAAGGTTAATATCTGTCCCGCAGTTTATGGGAACAACGACATCATTATTAACGTCTGAGGCAGGATTCATCATGGAGTTGAAAAACTGCCTCCCCTGAGCTTGGAGTGTCTCAGTCACTAACATAGAAATTAAAAGGAGCAGATCTTGATTGTTTAGCTGAATAATCTGACCTGTTGGCGATGCCGCAGATGGCTGTACTGTGGACGGCTGTGCCGCAGATGGCGGGATGTTTTCGTCAGGCATTCTACAGAGACTTGCAGGATGAATAAGATTGCTAGGATTTGACATTACAACAAGGAACGAAGCTAAAGGAATTCGATTGAACAACGATACACTACAATTTCACACAGGCAGCAATAATATTCAAGCCCGAATTTCGAAAAACAAATGCCACTCATAATCAAAATCGTAACAATTGACCAAGAATTTCTGAAAAACTTCTTCTATTTTGAAAACTATTCTGCACGATTTTGGACACAGTAAATACCAAGACTAATTGAATGCAACAATAACTTAAAGGCTACTAAAAATTTCCCCACACAAAAATTTCTCCATACAAAAGTCAAAAATTTCGCCATACGAAAGTAAGATTTGGTCTTTCACTCTTAAAATATTCCACTTTTACATACATTCATTAAATTTCACTTTTTTCACTTATATTTAAATTAAAATATATTATTATTTTCTTTTTTTTTAATTTGTTACGTTACTTTACGAAACTGAATTTACGTTCAATATAATTTCGTTTCATTTAGTGTTAAATCTATTCTTACATTATCCGGAACGCTGCTGCCATGGTTGGGTTCTGTAATCCTACAAAATACCGCTTGGCGTATCCTTATTTCGCTATTAGGGGCTTTCTTCAGTATATCCACCACGTTTCTTCCTTGTTTGATTTAACAGGAACACACACGCACGCTGGGTCACACGTGAAAGGATCTTCCGTTCTTGTTTTTCGAACTTTTTGTTTTACCGAAACTTTCGCGTTAACTCCAAACCAACCCCTTGGCTCTTGTGTGGTACTGTGCGCGTTTTAACTTCGACTTGGTTTTTGCTGATTGAAAATTTGGTTAAAGTGTCGTTTGATTGATCGCCATCCTCAGCGACCAAATTATAGTTATAAAGGCTTCCCTTCCTGGATACTTTTAACTAACGCGACGGTTGTAGGGCCCCAGACGTTGGATGCCAGTTAATTGAAAGAAAGAAGAGGTTCCTTAAAAGCACAATCCTTATTTGAAGCGAGTTGATTACAGACTGAACTTAAAATCTAACAATTGCATTTTCCTAAAACTGCTTATAAGCTAATCTTCACATGCATCCCCACCAAAGTGCACAATTTGCTGACGAGACTGTCTGGAAGCTCATACTCTACTTGTATTTTTCGGTGGGAAAGAGGAAAATTCGCGTTAACTTATACAAGGTTATCCATTTCGTGGTAGGAAAGTATAACCCTGCCATTTGACATCTGTCAGAATTAAATGTCATCCAAAACGTGTTTTTTTTTTTTTAGTTGAAGGTTTGCCATTTAAAAATATGGATCGTTTAACAGTCGAAGAACGCGTTATTAAATTATTATTATTATTAAATTTTATTATAAATATGGCGATTCTGTCGTATCAACATTTAGGGCTTTACGAGCCGACATAATCGACCTACACAGCAAACAATTTCGAACACAGTCAGAAAATTTGATAAGACTGAATCGGTTATTGATATTTCAAGGCCTGTGCACCATCGCCACATTCGTTCTGCTGAAAATATCGCTGTCATTGCTCAAAGTGTGGAGGAAGATCCAAAATTGTCGATTCCTCGACGTGCTCAACATTCGGGCTTGTCTTACTGCTCATTGTGGTGGATTTTGCTTTTGGATTTGCATCTTCATCCGTACAAAATCCAACTCACTCAAGAACTTAAGCCTCAAGACCATTCATAACGCAGAATGTATACGAATTGGGTGATTGAGCAACAAGCCATTGATAACGATTTTTCGAACAAAATTTTCTTTAGTGATGAGGCTCACTTTTCGCTCAGTTGTTTCGTAAATAAACAGAATTGCCGCATATGGGGCTCTCAAAATCCTCAGGTGATCGCAGAAAGGCCTTTGCATCCGGAAAAAGTGACCGTTTGGTGTGTATTATGGTCTGGTGGTGTTATTGGCCCGTATTTTTTTGAAAACGATCAAGGAAGAGCCATTACAGTCAATTCTGACCGCTATGGACGGATGTGAACCGATTATTTTTGGAGAGAAATTGAAGATTATGATCTGGAGAACATGTGGTTCCAACAGGATGGAGCCACAAGCCACACAACACAGGCTAATCGAGCACTTTTGCAAGAGGAGTTTCCAGGACGCGTAATTTCGAGATTGAGTGATGTGAATTGGCCCGCAAGATCCTGCGACCTAACACCTTTGGATTTCTTTTTATAGGGCTATGCAAAAGATCGTGTTCACGCGAATAATCCTCAAAATCTTGAGCGATTGAAAACCAATATTTGTGAAGTCATGGCCGAGATATTGCTAGAAATGTGCCAAAAAGTCATTGAAAATTACCTCAAAAGGATTGAGGCCTCTAAGAGGTCCCGTGGAGGACGTTTGAATGATGTTGTATTTTACGTATAATGGCAAGGTTGAATCTTTATATTGCATAAAAAATTTTGTTTCCATCTGAATATTTTATGTGTTTTCTTTAGCTTTACTTTCCTAAGCGTAAAATGGATAACCTAAAGTAGTACATCTGTCAAATTAATTGCGCTTGATCGAGTTAAGGGTTGCATTGCCCCCGAAGGGAGGTTAAATTTGGAAGAAAGGTCTAATACAAACAAACAAAATAGCTAACCATAAAAACCAATGAACAAAGCGTGCTACAAAAATTAGAAAATCTATTCATAAGCATATTCAAAGTTGCATCAACTTACTAGGATTATAATTTCACTCTTTGTTTACAAACAAATTCGACATGTGCGTGTCCTTTCTTGCAGAGGATTTACTATAGGAAACCTAAATCAGCGATTATATCAAGTTTAATGTAGCAAAAAAGAAATAAAGTTGTGTTCCTAACCTTGTACGTAAGTTCTGCTTCAACTGGTAAAAATATCCGGCTCGCCAATACTCGTAAACGGTAACGGATTACCTGCCCTCCATATAGTGTGTTAACTGTACTTGATCAACCAAATGAATCAGCTTATTGGCCTGTTGAGGTCTTTCAAAAATTAATTAACAGGAAACGTAGCGCTTCAGAATAACTGCAATTACTTCCCTTGCCATTGATACACTTCCTGAAGAAACCAACTATCCAAGACGGAAACAGTTATCAACAGTCTCAATAACTCATGTCACATGGTATTTTCCCTAAGCATCTTTCGAGAGTATGAGCGCACGCGAGGCTCACGTTAGAAGGAGGAATTCACCTCTTCAGTAACGATTACTACTGAGGAGGGTTGATATGGCTGTCATCCTTGTTCCACGACCGCAACTACCTTTGATGTGAGTGCATTCGTCTGAACCACAAATCAGACACAATTCTACAGATGATGGCACCTTCACAGTCTGAAATGTGGGTGGGGAGTGATAGAGGGAGCTAAGCAAGAAAGAAATAAGTTTATGAAGTCAGTTTAATAAAACGATAAAGTTATCCTTTAAATTGAAAAACTTTTCGCTCCCAGCGATAAGAAGGGTACGATGGTGGAATTCAAAAAGGTGGATGGAAGTGACGTGGAATTGAGTAAGTTTAAATGGGAAAGGGTATGACGTTTCATTTTTGTTTTCGCAGCGGAAAAATAATGCGTAGAATTTAACGTCAGTTAACCATATGCATATGTAAGTAGACAGCTTTTGATATACTGACGATAATATGTTTTTACACTGGTAACATACTTTTATTAAAGGAAATATTCACCAGAAGCTGAAAGGGCTGACTCCTTGCATGCGCTTTAAATTGGGAACCAATTATGCATGATTTATTCCTTTATTTGCTGAATTTATATTCAAAATGAAAGCGCACTTGCACAGAAGCTTCAGATTTTTGCTTAAACCGAGCAGTTTTCCCGAAAGCCTTTCATTCCTACTGTAAACATCTTAAAAACACATTCAAGGATACTCCATCCTGTCATTTTGGTATCTTTTCAAGAATCTTCTCAACTCCTTCGCTTTTTATTTTTGAAAACCTCAACCTGCGATGCGGGTCCAACTCATAAGAGCCACAAAAAACGTTCTCAGCATAAAATGAAAAGCTGGGAAAGAATGCAATCAACCAGCCAAATGAAATGCGAGGACCACAATTTTCTGTGAAATTTGTGAAGTGATAGGGGTGTTATATGTAGCAAAGAAGAATGGAAGCAGTCAGGCGAGCGCTCAAGCAAGCATTCGGCACGACGACGTACTGGCAACTCCGGCAATGGATATTGCGGATAAAGAAAAGAGAAAATTTCAATTACCGGGAGACAATGGGCCCAAGATAACGAGACTGCGATAGCGGAATTCTTATGAACTGAAAATTTGTTAAGCACCCTATTAAAGTTCGTCGAATAAGTTAACAGCTATGCTGCTGTATTGGCTTCTGCTCAGCTGCAAGACGCGTCCTGCTAGCGAGGATGACGATGGTGATAGTGAAATGATCCACCGACAGACGACGTTTATTAGCCATAGATAATTTTTTTAAACGGATTCCACTTTGCCAGCTAGTTTTCTTCGTAATTTAGTATAATCAAGCTTTGAAAGACTGCAGTAAGTGATGATGGAGATTGAACTTTATTGGTGTTATCGTTGCCTTGAAGGGTTTTCACGCTTTTCAGGTGCTGAAAGGATATTTCTATAGTGTCCGCAAGAAAATGGATGATTTTCTATTGGTAATATCAATGAAAATAAGGATTATCTGCCTTTCAAAGGAGAACTCCACTACTGTCTTTTCAAAGAAATCATATTCAAAGTTGCTCATTTTTCTATACGTGCATGCAGTGTATATAGAAGACAGAATCGATAAATACAAAACTTGCCCATTCCGCTACAATGCACCTTGCAAATCAAGTCACCAGTCATTATCCGAATCCGATTCCCTGAACTATAAAACGATTACTCAAGTTTCAGTAGGTTACATGTGTAAACCCGCTTTACCTTTACCAATCGTTTTGTTCTTTTGCTACCTGTACACATTCAGGCGCAGTCCAAATTGCATTGCATGACAAACCTTACGCTGGTTAATCTAATTATACGTAAACATTGTATCCATAAAGTTGCAAGCTAGCAACTGTGAAATTGGTCATAATAAACTCTACAATTTCGCTTAATTATGTTGACAGTGAGTTGAGTTTTTGAACGAATGGAACGCACACATGTAACCGCATTGAATGCAGAGAATCAATTAGGCGAATATAAATACAAAATTAACGATTGGAGCATAGTGGACTTGGTTGCACTCAGAGGTAGGTAACACGAGTACTGTGGCAATAGTTCATGGGGAAGTGATTTATGGGGTTGGCCAAAGAGTATTGAACTGGATTGAATAGAGCAAATAGGCTGCATTCAAATCTATTTGATTTTTTTTGCACTATACCAAATGTTAGTTCCAAATTTACCCTAACAATGGTCTGGTAGTTACTAAGATTACATGATTTCTTCAAAAAGTGACTACAATTAGTGGCTACTATAGATTCCATTAATACTCATCCAGCTTGAGACGGCATTCTAATTGAAGGTTCTTTTAATATAACCATCATCACTGAAAAGAAGTTGATGTAATGTAAACCACTTCTTGAATGAGCAGTTTAATAAAAATAAAGTTGAAACTATTTAACGATAATTCAAATTCTCGCCGTTAAATATTTGACGTTTTTTGGTATACAGAATTGAAACCTAAAGTATCAAATATCAGCATAATAGAAAAGAGAAGGACATTTCTTGCATTTTCTTCGAACAAAGTAAAAATTTTGCTTAGTTGGAATATATAATCATGCAGGCAAAACTAATCGATAGATTAAAGGGAATCTGTTATTCCTTGTTTGAAATACATGAATCGCTTGCAGCCACAGTACGATCTTTAAGGCTCAGCCGATGTATTTATGTCTATGTGTCTCTTTTGGATGCTACGGTCAGTTCTCGCTTTTGGAGACAAATTGAAATTAATTTAAGGAAATAAAGTAAATTCCAATTTCTTGAAGCTCTATTCTACATATTCATTTGATCGGCATAGGTATGTTGCGAGCCTACGAGTAATCAGTATTAAAATAATGTTACTAAAATTTATATGTAAACTGAGAATAGATCGCCTTAAACGTTTTAATATTGACATTTATCATGCACGATAAGTTCAAAAAAGTTATCACCGATTCCACGGCTGTTAATTAACGGTACTGTACTATGCACATCATGATGACAGTCTTCAACATCTAAGCTGGTCAATTGATCTGCTGGGTAAAATAATGTAGAAGCGCCCAAGGATGAGTTTAACAGCGCCTTGGTATATACCATAGACGGACTGCTGTCTCACGATATCAAAATTCTTTGAGGAGACTTGAACGCTCAGATTGGCCGGAGGCTAACTCACAGAGGAACATAATGAAAACACAACTTTCACGCAGTGATCAGCGCGAACAGCCAGCGCCTAATAGAATTCGTGGCAGGCAGAAACCTAACATAAGCTCCACCTGCTTTCCGCACCGTGATATTCACAATAGAATGTGGATATCCTCCGATGGCTGCACGCATTAACAAAAAGTCGCATCTCCAAATATAATAAACAATCAACGTCACTGATAATATAAAACAAGTTGAGTAAGCAGGAGAGTGCTCCTACCAGCAGGTCTTTGTAACCATCCTAGGGTTAGAAACAAGTTTTCTAATGGCGTGAATCGATAACTTGAATTATTCATCCAATACTTCGATATGAAATCGTTCCTTAAATTTTCATGAAAATGCCTAGGTCAATTTTTAATATATATAGGGTTTTCCAATAAGAGGTGTTATTTTGAATAGATCTTGTGATTTAACACCTTGCGACTTCTTCCTTTGGAGCCACGTGATAGAGAAAGCCTACGCCAATAGCCCAGCGTCGATTCAAGATCTCATAGATGAGGCTATCAAGGACATAGGGCAGCCACTTTGCGATTTGGTTATGGAAAATTTTAAGAAGAGGATATGGTCCTGTAAGCGTGTCGTAGTAGTTATTTGCCTGATGTTAATTTTTGCTATTAACGGCATATCTTCTTCTTTACAATAAAATAAAGATCCGATCATTTATATTAAAAAATGGCATTTTTCTTTTAATATTAAAATAACACCTCTTATTGGAAAACCCTATATCAACTATAAACACGTGTTATTGTCGTTGTAATTCCATATACATAATTGAAATGGCTATAACTCACTTGATTATCATTCGATCTCAATTAAGTTTTGTGAACACATATATTTTATGTCAGTCTTTATAATTGCAAAATTTCAAGAAGTTTAAAGGTACCGTTTTGGTTTTATGGGCAAAAATGTAAAATCTAAAAATCATACTATTATTAACAAACTTGAACGAATTTCGATTTCTAAGGTGTTTGTTGCGCTTGTACTCATAAGGACCTACGTTCGTGATAATTTTCAGATTTTTCGGCTCAAAGGTGTCCAATCGCGAGTTGGGGGGGGGGACACAAATTTCGCCTACCTTTTTCCTTCCCCTGGACCCCCTAATTCATAAAATGATTTTTTTATTTCAGATTATAAGAATTCTAATCAAGACCTTTCATTTGGTACCCCGCTCGACTACCTTTGATTAAAAAAAAATTTTTAAGGGCCAATTCGTTATTAGCGGGGACCCCCCTTAAACATTTTTAAAATTTTTGTTAAGTCCTTAACTTTTGAGAGACCATCACTTCTGACCTTTTAACAAAGTTCGAGCATTCTAGCTACTATAGTTTCTGGGGAAATCAGCTGTGACGCACGGACAGACGGACAGTAGGACAGACGGACGGACGGACAGACGGACGGACAGACGGACAGACGGACAGACGGACAGACAGGTCGCGAAACCAGTAGTCTTTGTAAAAAAAATTTTACAAAGACTTAAAAAGGATCTGCTTAAGTTAAATGATGATTCGGCAAAACCCATATAGCTACAGGTCACCGCTAGAAGATACACTGAAAATGGTCTCGCATGTAGGAGACGATTGCAATGATATCTTAATGATGTGGAAAATGATCAAAGATGCAATTATTAACATAGCGGTCTCAGGTCTCAGACATCGACAAAAAGAATGATCAAGATGTGGTCGTGCGACATTGACAAATTTCTTACACAGTACAAACAAAAACAGAAACGCCAACCGACCAAAACTCATAAGAATGATCAACAATGGATTACGTTAACATACTTAGGCAAAGAGACATACAAACTATCAAACTTCCTTAGGAAATACAAACTGTAAACTGCATTCAAAATAACAACAACATTTGAAACAAACTGAAACCAAAACTGAATGACATATCAATAAACGAAAACAGCGGTATATACAAACTGACATGCAAGGACTGCGACATGGTATATATAGGAAGGAGTACATGAAACCTAACGACAAGATACAAAGAGCACTTCCAATCTTTCTTACTCAACAAGGCAGACTCCAATTATGCGACACACCTACAAAACCACGCACATGGGCCTGACGCTATGAGAAACTCCATGAAATTGCTACACAAACAAAGTAAAGGACCGGGACTTGACCTCATAGAAAGGCTTAAAATGTAAAGACATCGAAAAACAGACGGTAAAATTATCAATGAACAACTTGTTACCAATTCCGACCCAATTTCCTCAGTCCTAGACCACACTCTTAGACAAAAACGGAAACGAGATGAAAAAGAACAAACGGACATCCAACAAGCAAAAAAACAAAAACCTAATATCCCTCTTCGTGGCCCAATTTAGTACTTGACGTAATTTACTACCTGACCTAATTACCCATCGGCTTAACCCATCCTACGACTATATAAAGTCATCTAATTCAGTACATCCTTTAGAAAAAAAAAATATATGTATATACATATTAATTATAACTCTTAAAACTGACTTTTTAAATATTTGTCACATAATGGGGAAAGATTCTATTAGTTATTTAGATTCCTGTCATTAGGAACCATTGCCCAAGCGTTGCCATGATCAGAAGGAGGACATTGCTTCTGGTAATCCCGATTAAACTTTCTTTGAAACTTTCCCCAATTCCTTTCTTTTTGTAATTCAACCGATGATTTTCATGTTGAACTGGAAAAAGGAAGAGATCATCCCTTTGATGATTGATTTCCATTACGATTGCATTATGGTCGCTATCGTAAGAAAGCACCTGCAGTTTCCGTTGAGGACTATTAAAGCTGAATTCAAGTCTTGCGTCTGCAATGCAGAGGTCCAAATATGAATTTATCCTAGGGTATGTTGAGAACTCCGACCCATGTAGATTGCACCTGTATCAATTTGATTCCCTGTTATCCACGATTCCAGGAATACACATCTTGGATTATTAGTAGCGCTGATGTATGCTTGGTACTCAGGTCAGCAACAGGAATATAATAACTATGCAGCCTGTTCAATTCGAGTATTTCAAATAAGGAGTTGAGCTCCTCCTTGAACTTGAAAACGTTTTGACCAGTTGCATAGGCAGAGACAACATAAAGATTTTTCCTTCAAAAGACTCAAAGTTTTTCAAATCAAATTTTTCAATATTTTCGAAATAATATGGCCTTCTAGACAATATCCCGGTGCCATCTCCTCCCAACGCCGTTTACCATATCGTTTCTTACGAATTCAAAATCTTTCAGTGAGAAGCATGATGTCAGGCTTTTGCTTAGCAATGAATTCAAGGAGATAGTCACATCGATGTAGAGTAATAATGGAGTTGGCAATAATTGAGATGAGAGGAAGCCTATGCATGGGAATGTGACTGGATGATAAGTTATTTTGAGGTATTCAAAAACCTAAACGCTGGAAAGCAAAGTTAGTTTTTGAATCTTGGTTGTCGATTCTCCCCAATAAAGAATTAAGCTGCTGGTAAATTTTAAGAAGCAGGTCATTATTGCAACGTTCATTATTTACATTATTTGCAGTATATCTGCTGGTCCTCTAGCGGCCAGTGCAAATGATACTCTGGGCTTGACGAAGCTGGAAGGTATGATGCTGCTGTGTACTTGTGTTCTTTCGAATAAATTTTTCTTTTGCATCTTGATATCGGGGGCAACCTCAACATGATGCTGGATAACCCAAAACACCGCAGTCAACACAGTATAATTTTTTTTTCAGGCTCCATCTGAGCCATATTGCACTCCCATTAACTTCTTTGCATTTTACGCACCGATAGTGCATGGCGCATATGGCAGCTGAATGACCAAATTGTTATCACCAGTGACACTTGTTGACTTCTCTTTTTGTTTTTGGACGGTCCCACCTCGCTACTCTGAAATTCAAGTACCTTATTTGTTGGAGGGCACTTGGACTGCTTTTATTGGAAATTTGTACCAAGTAAAGTGGTAAACTCCTCCTTTCTACGGTCGATTTTCTTGTCGCAAAGTTTTGACGGAAATAAATTCAATTTCTGGTGCAACTTCCTTGAGCACCTAAAGAAGACTGACCGCCGCCTCTCCGCAGTCCAGGTCCTTCAACAAAATGTTCATTTTTTCACTTTTTTCATTCAGCGCATCTTTAGCTGACTTGTTTCCTTTTAGTAGGTAATTTTTCTCCATTAAATTTTTTGATTTCGAAATTACTAAGTTTATTTTCGGCTGCCAATAGCCCACCCATATCTTTTCTGCTTTGTCCGAATGCATTTTTCTGCTTTGTTGGTGGCATTTTCAGAGGAACCAGCAGGTTGGTTTCTCCTCATAATTTTTTTTTAAATGCTGAATAATATCGCACTTGGCGAATAAAATATCGATAATGTGGGCAAATTTGTATATTTAGGCACTAAAATAACAAGAACCACTAATGAAAGAGACGAAATACGCCAAAGAATACAGCGCGAAATATTTTATTCAATTTTGTCGATCATGAAGACCAGTTGCATACACAGAAAAACATAGCTCCAAGTAAACAAATCTTTGATAAGATCTCTATTATGCTATGGGAGTGAAACTTGGACCTTGACCCTACATCCGCAAACATATTGAAAGCCTTCGAGCGTCGGGTCGTGAGGCTAGACGGGACGAATGGTGAATTTGATACAACCATGAGTTGTATGAAATTTTCGACGAGCCAGAGATCTCAACAATTGTAAGACTACAATGGGCAGGCCACATGCATCGTATGGACGACGACGGATATCAAAAAAGGTATTCGTTGGGAGAACTAAGGCCGAAGATCAATGGAGAAACCGAGGAAACGCTGGTCTGACTCGGCTAACAAGAGGGGCTGTAGTGCTACGAAGAAGAAGATGCTTTCTTCAACGTTCATTCCTTAGGTTCATTGGTCCAGTGCTGTAAATTAGTTTTGAATCTCGTTAGTGCCCCCAGCATCTAGGATTTCTTCCGGAATTGCTTGCTTTACACTTTTCATTGCCTTTGTTTCCTGTTGCACTTGATTTTATGGCTGCGGCTTTTGAGGCTTCATCGCTTTCGGAAATGAATCTTTAAGGGACTGTATCTCTAGCCTTAGTTCATAATTTCCTTTTTGCAGTTTGATCATTTTTTCATTGGCTTAAAATTTTTGAAGCTTGCATCCGCTATCTGCGGAGTTTTCTTTTGTTGATTATCGCAAGTCTTGTATTCGCCCTTTCTCCAAGTTGCCCTAACGGTGGCAAGTCGACGGGCTTTACGAAATGAAATACCTTTATTTTTCAAAAAGAAAATAAAATCGTTAACTTCCGTACTGCAAAATAAAATGGGAGATTTTCAATTCCTCACTGATCTTGCATTTTTAACTGATACGACATAACTTTTCAATGAACAATAATAGAACAGAAATATTTTTCTTTTTTCTGAGTTGTAAAGAACTTTATATCGAGATGGATTTCATAAGAAGTAACTGATTTGATGGGTAAAAATGTAAAATCTACAAATCATACTATTGTTAACAAAGCTAAGAAAATTCGATTTCTAAAGTATTTGTTGCCCTTGTACTCCTTAAAACCTGCCTTTGTGATTTCTTTTCAGATTTTTCGGCTCAATGGTGTCCCATCGCGAGGGGCGGGGAGATATAAAATTTTGGTACATTTTGCCTCTCCCCTGGACCACCTGATGCACAAAATAACTTTTGAATGAAGGTTCTAAAAGTTCCAATCAAGACCTTTCATTTGATACTTTACTCGACCACCTTCGATAAAAAAAAATTGTAAGGGCCATTTCGTTATAAGGGGGGACCCCGCTTGAAAAAATTTGAAATGTTTGGTTAGACTTGAACTTTTGAGAAACCGCCACTTCTGACCTTTTCACAAATTTTGAGCTTCTAGTATCTATAGTTTCTGAGGAAACTTCCTTTGATGCACGGACAGCCGAACGGACGGCCGAACAGATGGACAGACAGGTTGCGAAACTAGTGTGTTTTTGTAAAAAAACTTTTAACATAGACCTACTCGTAAAAATTGGTTTGATAATGGGCGGTACATATCTTTGTGATAGTGCGTATTTGTGGTAATCGAGCAGTTGCCTTGGCAAACTGCTCGAAAAACAGCACACGTTTGTTTCGCTCGTTGAAAAAATGTATAAATATCATCTAATTTCATTTGTAATTTAAAAACAAAAAGATTTTATTAAAACATTTTAATATGAAAGCTTAAAATGAAAAAAATTACAAATAAAATTTGACGACGGCAATCTCGATGGAGACAAACCACCGTTGACGGCAAGCAGAGGGCTCGCCAAGGAAACCACCGTAGATGGCATGTATAGGAGTCGCATTGGAATGGCCGTTGAGCTGGGCTCGAGAGTACGGTTTGCGGCTTTGTGGCTTGACATTGTATTGATGGTTGGAGCATCGCAAATTATCTTTTTGTTCTGGAAATGGCCAATTAATTGAACAGTTTCGAGAATTAGATGCGTTTACATTGCTTCAAAGTGGTTTGGATTTCACGTGATCGAGATGTGATGAAACGAACTGCAAACATGTTTCGGATTGAATTTTGTTGTTGAAGTGGTATTTCACTCTATTTAATAATTCGTTTAAAAATTTGCTACTTTCGAAAACTGATAACATTTCCAAGCGAACCGCAAGTCATTGTCAGAAGGGAAGAAAGAAGTACGCGCAAACTGGTTTACTTTCCATCTTAAATTGTGTGGCAGAAGTATGGAGTCCGTTCGGAATTGTCGCCGAGAATTCACGCGAAATCCGGAACTGAACCTAGATAATTAAACCGGTAGACGACTCAACCTCTAACAGTGATCCGTAAATGTCTGGAATACATTTCGAACAAGTAAACAAATACGTACGAGCCCCATTAGAAAATCTGTGATTATATACTTTTTGCTACGAATGCTTTCGTAATGTAGTGTTCACATTGAATGGGTAAAAAATCGATATGAGTGTAAGAAAGAGTGCATGCGGTGCATTGTGGTCAAAAGTTGTCTCTGACGAGAAACCTACGGGATTATGAGTGCTAAATAAAAAACAGTTGGGTTCCCTTCCTTTGCCTATCTCGGCTGACCTCCCAATGAGAAGCAGTGATGGAAGATGGTGGCTAGGAAAGTGTTGACAAACACCGCGTGCCCTAGATTTAGGCACCGTATCATTTACGACTAAGTGCAATTTTGCAAACAATGGAAAATCCGCTTTAGAAAAGCAGGGAAGGAGTTACAACAGTGCTCTTTCAATCGCAACGTGTTTTACCTGGTGCTGGGAATCCCACGGTATTTGCTTCACCAGTCCGAGAGGTGGACGTGTTAATAATTTTGCATTGACGATAAAAGCGATGCAATGCGGAGTGTAATCGGGATATAATCATGTGTCAAGCAGGAGTTGTAAATCTGATTAAGAACTTTTTGGTAGATATTTTTGCGTGGTTGACCAGAAAATTTCATTGATACTTGTGCGATGTTTATAATCCGCTTTCATGGTGAAAGTTATGTCCGATAGTTTACTTGAAAACTACTTGATACACGTAATTAGTTTAAATATCACGGAATTAATGCAGGTGTTGATCGGGGACTGGAATGTAAGGCTAATGTATAACACTCAAATTTTTGACTTCATTATCGCGAATTTTTTATACGAAAAAGTCGGTGGTATTATTATGTGTGCATTAACCCCAACCCGTAATCTCAGACAGTAGTCAAGGTTTTTTCCGGATTGCGACCAAAGCTATCGCTTGTGTATAGTGCATTTATCTGTGCTATGCATGCAAGAAAAAATAAAAACCTGTATACTATCTAACGAGCTTTCGCACAGGGATGTTGTATTGGTGGGAATGCATTTGATGGAAGAAGTTGCGTTTGCGGCAGATCAATTCAAATACTGCATTATACGGAAACTAGTACGGAAGAACATTTCTATGTTTCCTCGAAAAGATTGGAATGCATCTGTAAAATACTCCCGGTCTTTTTTGTTATCCTCGATTCCATGCTACGTCCGAAAATTTTGAACAACATGAATAAATTTAGTCATAGAAAGAAATATATTGGATTATCCAGAGCGGAATGAGCAGGGATTTTTGTTAGTTGTCGTGTTACACATCACTTTTTGTAAATTCAAGACTATGGAGAAGTTTGTCACCAATTTCATATAATTTTTAGTTTCCTCGATGTTTATGTATATATATATATATATATATATATATATATATATATATATATATATATATATATATATATATATATATATATATATATATATATACGTACAAGAGCTATCTAGAAAGCAACAGACGTTTTTGCCTGTGCAGTGAAAGGGAAGAGTAATAAATGCTAAAGTTAAATGACTAAAACACAAAAAAAGAAAAGAAAGTGAGTTTTAAATGTCCACAGGCCTTACCAACCCCATCGACGAGGGCTCGTCGGAAGAGGATTGGGTACGTACCCTTTCTTTTTATTGCCTAAATTGCTAAACGATCTAGAAGGTGTAAAAATGTATTATGATCTTGCACTAAAGCATTGAATTCCACCCATGATTCCTTATTTTCTTTATTGTAGAAATCTTTGTTTGCCTCTGCAACTATTTGCGTGAATATTGCTTAATCAAAATGCAAAAGTTACATAAACAAAGTGAAAGCTGAAATAGAACAAAAATACATAATATAAAAACGAATCGCTATCAAAGAAATTGCAGAGCCCAATCCATTGAAATAAATAAAAAAAAAAATACTTTGCACATTCCAAATGTGCTGCTAAATATAAATTCTTATTTATTCTGAGAAGTTGCACAACTATTGTGTTATATTTTTAACATAATTTAAAGCAGAGATGGTGTATATTATTGTGGTTAAAGAAATAAATATGTGAGCATTCAAAAAGAGATAAATCACCTCTAAACTCAAACTATTGAAAATAAAATACTAAAATATAGAATTATAGGAAACAAGTGGTGAAGAGATAAATTGAAGAGAAACTCGGTCTTTTTATTTATTTGGAATCCTGGCCGAGTATGGGACCCGCCACGTTGGCTGGCCCCTTCACTCATGGGCTAGCCATCTGGTGTGCCCACCCCATAGATATAGAGAGTACTGGATCCGCAACCGGTCGTGAGAGCCGAAGCAATTGGCAACCTGCGCTAAAGTTGTGTGTAGTTGAGGTTTGAGGCGATATGCTTTTAATTTAGCACTCTATTCACGGCGTAACACGTTCACATTTAAAAAGTTTTTAATTTTAAAGATCGCGCGTACGTAATCGGAACTTTAATTCACTGTTTTAATTAAAAATTTATGAAATTTCCATCCGCTTTGACACATGAGTTTTCCCGCGTGGTTCGCGCTCTTTTCGATTTTCTTTTGCTTTGACGTTCGAGTTTTCCGTGAGAGTTGTTTGTTGTTTATACTCAAACTGAAATGAAATTTCGTTGGTGTGCGCGGGTGTCGGTGGGGGAAGCGATTCTTCTGAAGAGAGAAAAGAAAAACCTGTGTGGTAACAAAGGGGAAGAAGAAGCAGAGGGAATCACATAGTTTCGAGAGCGTAAGTTATTTATAACTTATTTATGTGGCAAATTTGCTTCTCACATGGACGAGTACACAGATTCTCGTTGCTCGTCCATTTGTTTATATGTCTTTGGCCCACCCCTTCTCTTTGCGATGCAGCTGTTCTTGCAGGGTAGAGTAGCGTTCCGCTTGAGTTTCTTATTTATGTTATGGTATTATGTGATTCCATCATATAAGACTATAACATAAATCTGACACGTTGATGTTTTTCATTTGAAGGAAAAATTCATGCGAATTATGTTTGCATGAGATTTTCATTTATATGGAAAATATCTGTCTACGTCTACAATGGAGCTTGATCCGGATGGGGCACCGCTTTCATCTGGATGCCCCAGTCTTATTTGGGGCCGTAAGTATACATTGTAAAAACGAGATCTTCTCGAATATCGTTCGCTTTTGTCAAGCCCAGTCAGTGGTTTTGCTTTGCCGATCCATCCCTCGACATCGTCGAACCGAGTGTTTTATCCCCTAATTCGTGAATGCGAAATTTTTTGTAGTTTGCCTTTGTGCTGGGGGAAAGAACCCGCCTCACCACACCGCAATGCTAGCCTGCCAGTGCATTCACCCGTCCTGGACAAGGTCAATTTTGGCAAACACCAGCATCTTCGTTCGCCATTATATCCACGCAAATAACTACATATTCGACGATGATTTTTATAAAATTTAAATATAGGTCTTCACTGGCAGATAAGTCACTTACCCACTCACTACATCTGGCAACAAATAATATTAATGTTATTTAACATAATTGTCAAAGATAAATTAGTGGAAACTATTATTGAATAAAATGGAGATCCCCGTACTTTTATTTTTTGCTATATGTATAATTTTCTTTATATATATATTTTTCTTAATTTGAATGTATGCGGTACAGAGGCCTTATAATATAGTAGGTGTTCTGACAAAGTCATTTCACCATCGTTTGAACATTACTTATAACTTTGCATATAATCGTATTTCTTTGTGATTATTACAATTAGCTAGAGGAAAATTTAGGCAAAAACCTCTACTGAACTTATACTAGCTTAACATAACTTAACTTTCTTCTTATAACTAGCTAAAATCTATGAGGCTAGGTTACGGCCAAAAGATAGGTGGTAGCAACTGTTGATTTTCAATTCGCCAGGGCATGAATTAGCGGATTGGACGAGTCATTTGCTTTCGCGATTAATTTGTCACGGCGCGATGCAGCGAGCTTATGAATTGGACTAACGCCAGCAAGGCTGTGTAGCTTTTCAGAAGAGAATTATTTTACCACAATTATTTTACCACAACTGTGGAGGTATGCGCAGTAAATTAAATAAGTTTTTCCTTGACGCAAAATCGTGCCATTTTAATGCTATCACCCTTTCCGAAACATGGTTGACGGATTCTCTCATTAATGAAGAAATTCTGGATAATTACTGGAGGATTTACAGAGATGACAGGGACCCGATTATCACTGGCCAGTCAAGAGGAGGCGGTGTATTGATCGCCATACATAACTCCTTCATGAGCGAGCCAGTTAACTGCACGCCGCATAATTCATTTCAGCATAAAGTGGTCAAAATAAAAATAGGAAAATCTACTGTGTTTATTGGCGTTTTTTATGTCCCTCCTAAATCGAATGATACTGTCTACGACAATGTCTGTAAAATTATAAGTGATATCACTGCAATGACAAACGAAGACGATAAAATTATCATTACTGGCGACTTTAATAGACCTAATATAAAATTTGTGATCGACAATGACGATGGTCGACTCCTTCCGGTGAATCTCCTTGATAGTAATGATTTCAAATTAATGAGCACCTTCTATAGTAACGACTTGCAGCAGATATCTCCTGCTCCCAACCAGAACGGTGTATGGCTAGACCTTATTTTTTCTAATACATAAGACGAAGTTGTGGCCAGTTTAACTGATGACAACGAGAATCTGTTTTCTAACTCGAGACATCACTCCGCTTTTTCTATTGAACTGTCCACTCCTGATACTTTTAATCCTATTTCGTACAATCAAACTATTGTATATGACTTCCGCAATGGCGATTATGGAAACATTAATAGTCTTCTATCCAGCATTGACTGGTACGGTACTCTGTCAACGTTAGATTTGGATACGGCTCTATCCACCTTTCATCGTATAATCTTTGACGCCGTTGAATCTTTCGTACCGAAAATCAAGAAAAGGGATAAGATTTCTGAACCATGGCTGGGGTGTGATCTGAGACATTTACGTAACCAGAGAAATAAACTATACAGGCTCCTAAGAAAAGATAAATGTGTAAGCGATGCGACTAAGAGTAAATATAACGAACTTGCACTTGAATTCAAAATTAAATCGCAAGAGGCCTATCAAACATACATTAACGTCATAGCGGAGGAAACTATATCCAATCCAAAAAAATTCTTCGACTTTGTTAACGTTAAGCGCAAAACATCTGGTTACCCGTCTTTAATGTCATACAACGACTCCGACTCGTCCTGCACCGAGCAGATCTGTGAATTCTTTGCTGATCATTTTCAGCATGTTTACTCCAATCCAGTCAACTCGCCTCATTTTGAGTCGTTAGAAACAGCCACACAGATCTTAATTGATAACATTACCATTTCTGAAGATGAAATTCTTCATGCTATTGAAGATCTTGATCTACTTAAAGGACACGGCCTTGACCTTATTCCTCCTTGCTTCCTGTCCCTCTGCAAAAACGAATTGGTTAGACCTCTCTTCCTTATTTTAAATAAATCGCTAACATCTGGTATGTTTCCCAAACTTTGGAAACCATCCTTTATAACACCAATTCACAAAAAAGGCGATAAGCGGCGCGTGGAGAACTATAGGGGCATTGCTATCCTCTCTACTATGCCTAAACTGTTCGAAAAAATTATCTGCAGTAAAATTTCCCCCATTATAGAACCGTATATGAATGAACAGCAACATGGCTTCCGTAAAAACAGGTCTACCACCACTAATCTTATTACCTTGACGTCGGATATTCTTTGTAGCATGGAGCAAAGCTTCCAGGTAGATGCAATATATACAGATTTCAGTAAAGCGTTCGATCGAGTGGACCATGAAATACTGGTGAATAAACTTTGCATTTTTGGCATCTACGGTTCACTGCTCAACTGGATTCAGTCATATTTGAAAGACCGCACACAATGCGTTAAGTTTCAATGTCGGTTGTCTCGTGAGTTCAATGTCATCTCTGGAGTACCTCAGGGCAGTCATCTTGGTCCACTCCTCTTCAATATTTTCATCGCTGATCTTTCTACAGTACTGTCTGATGTCTCGCACCTGTTTAACGCCGATGACCTCAAACTGTATCACTGTATACAATCCTTATCCGATGTATCTTTTCTTCAATCTAAGTTAGCAGCTCTCCTTCAGTGGTGCGATAGAAACCAACTTGCTCTTAATATAGAAAAATGCCAGATAATAAGTTTTGCAAGAAAAAAGAACGTTATCTTACATGATTATGATATTAATAACACACGTTTGAAAAGATTCGAGAGAGTTGTCGACCTTGGCATAGTCTGAGATACTAAACTCCGCTTTAACCTCCATTATGATGAAATCCTGAGCAAGGCTTATAAAATGCTAGGTTTCATTAAACGTAGAGCAAAAGAGTTCAGAAATATCTGGGCTACTAAATCTCTGTACACCTCACTTGTCCGTCCACTTCTTGAATACGGCTGCACAGTCTGGGACCCCATATTCGACATTCATAGTCGCAGATTAGAGTCAGTGCAAAAACAGTTTTTGCTCTTCGCCCTTAGATCCTTGTATGATCCTACTTCTTTCCACAATCTTCCATCTTATGATGTTTGACTTCACATTATCAACCTGACTGCACTGGCTTTTAGGAGAGTTGCATTGTCCGCTTGCTTGCCCTTTGATGTAATAAGAGGCAACATTCAAACTACATCCTTGTCAGACAAAATACACTTAAACGATCCTATAAGAGCCACAAGACACACACCATTGCTAACCGAGCGTATGCACCACACGAACTATGCTAGCAATGAGCCGATTAACAGATGCTGTAAAGCATTCAACAGGTTTAGCGTTCATTACTCCCCAACCATCTCCAAATCCAATTTTAAGAACCAAATCTTAAATGCCCTCAACGCCGCTATTTCATAAATGTTTAAATTAAGTTTGTATTTTTTTTATTGTATTTTTTGTAATTACGCCTTGCTTGGTGAAATAAATAAATGATAAATGAGAAGTAAAACGGTTTATTAAGTACCATTTTCAGGCATATATTTTGGGTAATCTGAAGCTTTGTTACTAGATATTTAGCACATTGGAACCAGGTAGGTGAGCCGTATAGGATGATCGGTTGGATTGCCATTTTGACGATGAGGACTTTGTTTCTGGTGTTGAGACGTGGATTAAGATTAAGTAGGGGGTAAAGTGAAAGCACGGCCTTAAACGCTTTGTAGCTAATATGCTCAATATGTCTTCTGAAGGTTAGTTTTTTATCGAATATAAGTCCAAGATATTTAAGATCCTCACTCCAAGGAATAGTTTGCCCTAAAAAATTTATTGGTCGCTTGGGTAGGTGAGCAGGCTTACGCTTCCTGGTGAAGTATATTGACTTCGTTTTTGCAACATTTATTTTAATTTTCCATCTATGGTAGTATTGATAAGTAAGTTCTAACGCCGTTTCAAGGCTGGAAATAATGGAAGTTTGATCTGCGCCTATGCTGTATATGCAAATGTCGTCTGCGAAAGTTGCAACTTGGCACTTTGGTAAAGAAGGGAAGTCAGACGTATAGATGTTATATAGAGATGGGCTTAGGCAGGAGCCTTGCAGAACACCGGCAAATATACTTTTCCCCTACTTTGACCTGGACTTCCTATCAGTTAAAAATGCTTGTAAAAGGTTCAACAAGTATGGAGGTGTGTTGTATTTCTGAAGTTTATAGACCAGAGCATCATGCCAGACTGTATCAAAGGCTTTTTTGATGTCCAGTGTCACCGAACCCCTCCAGAAAGTCTGGTTTTTAATTAGAATTTTGAAGTGAAAGTATCATGCGTTACCGTATTCGATTACAAATAACAACGAAGAGCATATTTACTCTAATCAAGGAAAAGCAGATATACTTGCAGATAAATTTAAGCATTTCCATAATATCTCCAATAGGTTCTACAACAATTTAGCAGAAATGATGGTGGCCAAAGCTTTGGAACAACAACCTAAACAAACATCTTTACCTCCTGGTGCATTAATAAAAACCAGGGAGTTAATAAGTTTACTTAAAAAAGTTAAAAACGGTAAAGCACCAGGTATCGATGGCCTACCGAATAAAGTACTTAAAAATTTACCCAAAAAAGGAATAGTATTCTTATGCCACCTATTCAACGCTTGCCGTCTCTCCTTCTTTCCATCCATCTGGAAACAAGCTCTAGTCATACCTATCTCGAAGCCTGGAAGAGATCCGCACTCTCCCGGCAACTACAAGCCCATTAGCTTACTACCAGGATTAGGTAAGCTCTTTGAAAGAATAGTCCTGAAAAGATTAAATAATTTAATGGCTTACAATAATATCTTACCTGACTTCCAATTTGGCTTCAGAAACAGACATTCGACAGAGCATCAGCTCCTCCGTGTTACGAAGAACGTCAAAGCAGCGATGTACAATAAATTGTCTGTAGGTTTGGTGACTTTTATTTTTTCTTGAGTAAATTTTTATACTTGTCGTTATTTGTTTTTGCGGGCCTGGATCGATCTCTGGCCCTGGCTCGTATCTGATTCGGTAAGTCCTGCCATAGATGATGATAGGCATGCCTAACCAAGGCATAACGCATTTGGTCCCCATTAGGCTCGCATAAATCATAATTCACGGTTTCCACACTATGCTCTAATGCCTCTTTAGGTTCTAATGCCAACTTTTTGATTTCTAGTGGAATATGTGAACTAGTAATTCTCGATTGCTACAAAACATACAAATGTAAAAGTACCTGTGAATATAATATTGCATATACATACAACTGCAAAAAGTTGATTTCAAATGGTTATATATTAATTTTGAATTCCTTTGTCTTGGAAATGATAGGAGTTTTCCAAATGCGGAACTCACTTCGATTGTTTGGAAATGACAAAATTTCTGTAACATTTCTGACTAGGTAATACCACGAAACTTTGCGTCCAATAAAGCCTCTTATTGCCAAACCAACAGTCCTTTACTTGCATTAAGTTAAGTCTAGCATCCTGCAATTTACTCCATTCTCGCAATTCGAAATCTCTTATAGCCTCCCTATCCACAAGCACCAAATAAAAGCACTCCCACAGAACGTTAACGGAAGAGATGGTACAAGAGCAGACAAGGATTCTATGATTTATTATTATGGATATTCGTATTAAATGAAATTTTCCGTTTGTTTGAGTAAAATATGCAATTAAACAATGACTTTCAATTAAAAGTTTTGTTGCTGTTGTAAGCGCGTTTAGGTTTGGTAGGTACAAAGCAGAATGAGTACCACCCCAGACTCAACGAGATCCTTTCATCATGAAGTTTCGTCTTTGAGAATGACGGAATTGTCTTTGTGCTAATGTCAGCTGCAGAGTAATAATTCATTTATTTGAAGGAAATAGTTATCGTCATTATGGAAAAGTGTTTTTGCATTGTATCTCGCACATTTTATTGCACACTATCAGGATGGTGGAGAACAGGACTGACTTGTTCTGCATCAAAAACTCGGTTGACGTTGAAATTTCAACGATTTAACTTCTACTTCATTGGTTCGAAACATCTGGCGCGATAAGTTGTTATTGCAGGTTCAGTCATTCCATTTTGTAATGCCGGTAGAAATGATTGGTGGTTTAGTTGTGCGAAAGTTTCCTCAACATTCTTGCTTCGTTTCAAGAGACTCAAAATTGTCATTGTTAAGATTGGCAACGTCTTCTAGCTTTATAAATACTAGAAATTATCTAACCATTTGATTTATATAACAATAAAGGTTGCAAACCAACCAAAACTCACGTCTTTACATCTATGTACTATTTGCAATTAAAGAATGATTTTCACCGCCAATAAGGAGATAGAATATTTGTGATGAGGATATCTGTTGATCTTTGAAGGATGGGTCCTGAGGTGAATAATTGGAGCAAAGCTAGATGGGGAACAATGGCAAATTCGACACATCCATGAGCTCTATGAAATTTTTGATGAGCTGGAGATTCAAGCAATTGTAAACCTGGGGCAAGTGCGATGGGCTGGCTAGGTGAGTTGTATGGATTAACAACCGATACGCAAAAACGTATTCGTTGGGAGAACTGTAGGCCGGAGACCAGTGGGGATACCAAGAAAACATTGGTTTGCCTTGTTGAAGGCGATGTTTGCAATAAGCGAACGCCCAAGAGGGGCTGTAGTGCTACAATTAGATTCCTTTTCATGGAGAAAATTTTCAACGCGATCAATTACAAGCCGTGTATTCACAAGTTGCGGAAAATTCGTCATCTTCATATGCATTAAATATAAATACAAGTTTCGGTAAGATCCAAGCTGAAACGAAATCTGATTAGATTTTTGAGCAGATCATGCATTCATTTTGGAAGTCAACACTCAGAAGACATCTACTGCTGATTAAATCAAATGAAAGTTGAAGAACATTGGCTTCACACTTGGACTAGTGCTGCCGGTTTTGTTGCCACGATCACAATTGCGAGGTCATCAGCACAGCGCCCTGTTTTTTTGGGGCCTCGCAAGTTCGTCAGAAGTCAAGCACGGACCTCATGGATTATCATTCCCGGCAGCCGTCTACGCAACAAGCAGTTTTCCGAAATGATAAAAGGAAGCAGTCACGTAAGTAAGTCAACGTTGCAAGCGTATTTAAAAATCACAACGTTGCAAGCGTATTTAAAAATCGATCGAGATGCATCGCCAAAAGGCCAGGATAAATAAGCACATCGCTGCCCTCATTGCATTATTTGGAAGGTGTCATTTCGAATTTGAAGTGGAATTCATACTAGTATGCTTTACTTATTTTAAATAAATATGTTACCGTTAAATAAGGAAAACTTTAGATGATTTATAAGTTTGTACTCAACTTGTCTATTTTTATAGAATCTATTTACCGCAGAAGGAGGAAACGCGGGAGAACCAGTCCAATTCAGGCGCGGATCCAAGGAGGAGGGGTCACAGGGGTCATGATCCCCCCAGAATTAGCATGCATTTTAAAAAAGAGAGCTGAATGGTATATTCACAAACCCAAAAACAAAACAAAAATCAAACGACCAAAATGAACCCAGTTTTTGGGGAATCAAAAACCAGAAACATAACAAACGACCAAAGTCAACTTACCATATTATTAACAAAAAACATTGGAAACAAAATATAACTATAACAACGACTAAACTTTTTATAGAACATTGATTTTTTTCTGTATTTGGTTTGTAGCAACACTTGTGATTTGTTTACATTTGTATAAGTTCCAACCGGGAAGATCATTTATAACACAAAATCTGTTGATTATCGCATCGATGTCCGATTCGATGTCGCGATGAATGTGTAAAAATGCAAGCCCAGTGAGTCTGTCTTCTGTCATAGTTGATCTTAACCAAGTTTTGAGGCAACGGATGGTTGAAAAACTCCGTTCTGCACTGGCTGCGGTCACAGGAAGCGTATGCAAAATATCAAGCAGTTTCCAAATGGATGGATAAATTTCTTCATCACACGCAGCACAAACTAGAAGAAGCGAATCGGGGTCTGTCACAATGTTGTCCAATAGAGGAATGAAAATTCCTCTCCTAACATACTCCTTCGGGGTTTGATTTTGTTGATGATTATCTCGATGTTTTGGCGAGAAACAACACGAAGTACTTTCATCTCTACATCCAACTGTTTAGCGAGATTTTCAGTTTCAGTATACAGCTGTTGAAAAACGGAATCAGCCTCCCTTCTTTTCGCCTCAAGAACAATCAAAGTATCTGCTATCAAATCGGTTGCTTTCTTCAGATCTAATGATGGTTTTTAAAGGATTCCGGTTAATGGTTAAGTCACTCCTGAAAAATACAAAAACCAACAAAATTATTGTAAACTAATTTTCTTCTCTGGTTTATAATAATTATTTTTGTTTTATTAATTAAATTGAGTAATTTCTTGAAAAGTAAATTTGAATCAAGTCGTTTCTCAATAGAGCAAAACATGTCTGCATATTTTTTTCAAATCGTTCAACTGAACAAATGAAAAAGGTACAAGTTATATACATACCAAGAACATCATTCAAGCAGACGGTTGAAATCAGGAACGTTGGATTAAGAAGAGCATGAAGGAGGTTAGCAGCAGAAGATGCACTTTTCTCATCCCGCCACGCTGAAATCTCTTCAAGTGCTTCACAAATTATTATTATTAACCGTTCACCTTGAAACTGCAGGTGCCCTACGTGATTTTCAACCCATCGTGTCTCGCAAAGACTTTGAAGAGATTTTTTACCAAGCTTGTTTTTGAAGACACCGTGTCATTTTGAAGAAGCATTTGAAAAAGCTACAGTGGTTTTCGTTGTCCCTGAAGTGTTGTGGCAGTTTGTGACACTCGTTGATTTCAATAAAGAATTGTTCAACACATGGTTATTGCAAGGACAAGGTCGTGCATGAATTGCTACTTTCATCAACTCCTGACATGCCCCTTTCAAGTCAGACGCCATCACTGATCAACTGTCTGTACCGATTCCAACCAAGTATTGCAAGTCTCTAGTTAAACGACGCTCGTTAACTTCCCCATCTTCAGAACAAATCGCAGAGTACGCGTCGCAGAATGTAATAAAATCTTCTCTGGTAACTCTATTCTATACGTAGAGAAGTGACAAGCTGAGCTGTTTAGTGTGTGAGTTGTTGGGCGTCTCGTCAAATATAACAGAGAAAAATGTTGCCGCTCTTACTCTATTCAGGATAACTTGCTGAATTTCCTCTTTGCAGGCTTCTATCATTTGAATTTGGATGGTTTTGCTAATGTACGTTGCGTTTGCACCTGCAGTTTCTAAATGCTGCTGAAGAGAAAATTCACCAGAATCAATTCTGAAGCAAAGAAGAGCTCTAAAGTTCCCATCATTTGCCACCAGACTGTCTCCTCCGCCGGTCCTATCCAAGGGCGATCCATCATCCCTATGTCCACGTAAAGAAATATTTTGCCGACCGCAAAAAATGATCGTTTTGATAATAGGCATTAACCGCTCTCGATTTTCTTTAACCTGCGCATATTGTTGTACATAGACCTGGTTGACCACTTCTGATGCTGGATTGTGAAACGTCTGAAGAAAATATTTGCATATTGTTGTACATAGACCTGGTTGACCACTTCTGATGCTGGATTGTGAAACGTCTGAAGAAAATATTTGCTAGCTTCTACCACCTTCTGGTGATATTGGTTTCGTTGGTGAACAGAATGCGCTCCATTTTCACCAAGTAAGTCGTCAAACTTTTTCAGCGATTCTCGAACTAGTCGCTTTAGATAAGTGTTTGTTTGGTAACCTCTTCCTGAGCTCGACGCAAATAGTACGCAGTACTTACAATAAAGACCTTGATCTTTATGAGACAAAACCAGCCAAAGGAATTTCTCTAGATGGGATTTTTGAGCGTACTTCTTCCTTTCCTTCCCATTCTTCATCACGACATTACGAGGAAAAATATAATAGGGTGGAGGTTCCCAGTGATGTTTTAGTAAATCCACCTTAGTAAAATCGTCGATGTTGCGTTGGTTTACGTAAGACCCTAATCGGACGCGAAATGAGGCTTGCAGCATGGCTCGTTTGTATGCATAGTATTCGCTGAACGGGAAGTGGACGGAAAATTTTCAAGCCTATCAGTGATGTTCGAAATATTAGCTGATGGTATAAATTCTTTCGTCGACGATGATGCAGAATTAGAATCAAGACTCCGGTTTCTGACTTTTAGAAAAGAAAGTGTCAATCGTTCTTGTGCAAGCTGGTCGTTTCGTCGCCTTATCTCTATCTCAATAAGTTGTTTCATATACAATTGTATTAATATTTACCATGATGCATTCGCCAAATTGAAACTTTTAATTTTTTTCCATTACTTAGAACCAGAATTTCTAACTATGAAACCAGCAGACTGGAAGGAATCAATAAAAAGTGTTGAAAAACTGTAAACAAATAAAAGTGATAAATATTTACGAGAATTTTTATGAAAAAATTCGGGAAATTCGGTTTGAATTGTTAATTTTGCATTTTAAGCTTTTCCCTGGATCCCACTTAAAGTAGTAGCTTTTTGATTTCACTATACACTTTTCCGGACAAATCAAAGTCATTAATTCTAATTAAAATTTCACTGCGATATCACCAAGTATCGTCGTATTAAACTATCCATGCCATCCTTAACAAAACAATGAGATACAATAATATATACATATAGTACACGGCAAAAACAAAAGAAGGCAATTCAATGCGTTGCCACAATTGTGTTTATTTCACTTATTTCACCAATTATTTACTTAAGTTCCACGACAAAATTAGCAGAAAACTGTAATATTCACGCGTAAGTACTCGTTGTAGCATCAATTTTCACGAATTTTTGAGAAAACTGATCTATACGAAAAAGAAATCATTGCCACCTTTTACAAGCTTTCCTGGTGATAATCACAGAGAAGAGACGAAATGACGGTAAAAAATGTTCAAGACACCGAAAAACATTAACTTTTCACGTTAATTTTGGTGGACCATTTTCTTAAAATACATAGATGCACACTTGCGAGAACGTAACGGCGTAGGAATGAACGTGAATTTCGCAATTAAGAGTTTATGTTGGAATGTTCATCTGGTTGATTTTTGTTTTGGAAATGTTTTGTTTTAATTCTTTGCGATCGTGTTTTGTTTTTATTCTTTGCAAGGAGTGTATGAGGATTATGAAATTTAATGGTAAGTTACCTACGAAGAACATGTGCGTTTAGGATGTTTGTTTGAAAAAAAGATTCCCTCGGACTTGTCTACAAATATTTCATTGAAATAGTAGAAGGAAACGTAAATTTGTTTATTCTTATTTATTCATTCTCTTTATTTCTGAAATAGGTTTCTACATATTTTCCACAAGTTTCTTTCAGTTTTTTGTCACTTGTCATTTTTAGTATTTTGTATGGAGTTGGTTTAAGTGTAATCTAATGAAGCTAATAAATATTTTATGTTTTGTTATATATAATATTTTGTTATTTTTTATATCGTTCTACCCTGTGACACCCTCCGGATCCGCCCCTGGTTCAATTCACTTGAAATAGAGATAATTTGCGTGCAAAAATTTAAATAACCAGCGTAAAAGAGTTATATTCTTTTTAAAAAGTAAAAAATAATTTACACAATATTCACTTGGAATAGTTAATCATTGCGCAAGTAAATAGTGTTGCCCACTTCTGTGATGGTGATTAGTTTTCACGTTCCCATTTCTTTATTTGTTTTGTTTCCAATACTACCCTTTAGTTTCTGTTCTATTTATACCCCGATAATCTCTGCCTTCATAATCATTTACTACCACAACCAAAAAACAACTAATATTTTATTTATAATCTCGTAGAAAGATAAGAAAAAAAGAAGCATTTTCGTAGGATTGAAATTGATTTGCAAAAAAGTGGACATAATTTTTTAATTTAGTCCTCACGAAGACAAAAAAAAAACGGGAAGCATTATGAAAGACAATGGTGGGACAGTGTCATTTAAATTGTAATTAACTATTGAAGAAAATAATTATTGACAAATTTTTGAAATTTTCCAGAAAAACAAAAGATAAACTGATCAAAAATTGCATGATAAATTCAATTTCACAAAGACCCTCGACAAACAGCTAGCTCGCATTCTATCAGATATATTGCTGAAAACAAGCAACGAGCTATTAATTACAATTAAGACCGTGGCAAAACAAACTATCAGCTTCAACCTCGGCTCAAAATAATGATTGGTTTGATTATGAATGCCTGGACACGTTAGATAAAAAAAATCAGGCAATATCCCGTAAAAGATCAAAGATTGCTTGTGTGTCACGTAGCGCCGTCTTGTTTTAAGTAATCGTTGTCCAGATCAATACCATCCAATTCCTGCCATAAAAAATCATCTCTAGATAGCGCAATCCATTCACCATATCTGTTGCTCCAGCCTCCATTTGCGAAAAAGTAAGGTCAAATGACTCCGCCGGACCATAAACCGCACCAAACAGTCACACGTTGAGGATAGAGAGGCTTTTCAACAATAACTCTTGGGTTTTCCGAGCCCCATATGCGACAATTTTGCTTGTTGACGAAGCCACCGAGGTGTAAATGGTCCTCATCACTCAAGATGATTTTTCATTTCTGTATTGCGGTCCGACAAGGTGCTTCACGACGACCCAAAAACGTTCGAGTTTTACGAACCGTCTCTGCCAAACGTTCACCATTTTTATAGTGAATTTTGATAATTTTATTGCGTTGTTGAAGTGTGTATCGTTTCATTTTTATTAACGGCGTTGTTTCTTCTTGTTAAATGTCAAAAAATGACAGCTTCAAAAGTGACATATACCAGCTATTCAAAATAACACCTTGTAATGATTACGTGACGCCGCTGAGTGACGACTTCCAACATACCTTGCTGCTATGTGGCTCGTTTTCTCATGTTCGGTGTGACGGTTGCACATCCCACGTCAATTTTGTCGTGAGATGTCAAAAGGAAAATGGACAGCCACATGGCAGTAGAGTGTGTGTAGTGAGTCGCGCGGCTGCTATCTACTCAAAGGCAAACAATTGACAAAATCGACGAAAGTAATTTAAGCAGCATATTTAGCAAGCTCAGCATACCAAAAGTAAGAAGTGTGTGCGCGGATTCAAAGGTATGATGTTCAGTTCGATCCAAATTATAATCAAACCTGAATAAATGCATCCAACACAGTTGCCATCGCCGCAAGCGGCATACACTCCATCCCCATCACCTCCTAAGGCACCCAATCATAACTAAATGGACGAATATGGACCACTTTTCGCTGGATTGTTGGCCGCTTTCGACAGAGCTGCAGAGACACAAGCCATCAATAAGGTATTCCAGTTGTGTATTGGGCAATTAAGATCTCTTGACCCCGAAAGGAATGAACAATCTGCCACCCAACTGTGGATTTGGATATTTGTTCGGCTCGGATAATAAATTTCATCATATTTGCAATAGTGCTGGATGATTAAAATATTCTAGCTATATTGAAACAGTGTACTGTGAAAGGATATTTGTAAATTGCATGAAGTTTTCCGACGCGTAACACATCATATAAACATAACCTCAAATTGACTTCCAAAGGTGTGAATAATCTGTAATTATTTACCTTATTGGACATTTACAACTATCGCCGTTCAATCGAAATATTTATATGTTTTTACTGTGACTGATCAGTTATCAAGGTGCAAAATAATTTGCAGTGCAAAGCGAAAGTAGACAATTTCAAGTTGAATGTCAACTTGATTTCGCAAGAATTTGTTGTGTGCCCCACAGACAGACATTGTTTGAGTTGGTTTTGTGGAAATTGCGGACGTAAAGAATATTTGCGATATTGCCTTGAATTTTTCTGTTGAATTAGCAAGAGTGTTGTTTAATTCGTCAAAATGAGTGCCCGTCATGGATGCACTAATAGGCATTTTTCCATATCGTCGTGATGGAGCGTAAGTACGACAAGATCTGTGAAATCAAATTCGGTTCAATTATGTCGCATTAGTCGATTGATCGAGTTCCACAGAAACGGATTGACATGATAACTTCAGTACTGAATTACGAAGATAACGGAAGATTGAGTGAAGTCTAAAGAAACCGAAGAATACTAAAAGTGGAAGAATTGTGGGTGTTAAAGATGATTGGTATGCAGAGACAATAACAGGTCAACCATCTTGTGTCGGAAAAATTAAAGGGTTGTACTGCTTTGAGAAGGGGAAGGTCTACTTGTGGAGTTTTGAATTGGAGCTAGAAGCATCGTTAATGTGTCAACTTTCGATCCGCTTCGGTGTAATTCGGCAGGAAAAACTAGCATTTCTATGGAAAAGTGTATCTGGAAACAACCATCAGTGGTTAATTTGACTGAAAATAATTCATCACAATCACCGCCGCTGCGACTGCCGGAAAAAAAATAACAAGACTACCGTCGATCAGACTTTCCTCGAAGATTGCTGTTTGGTTTATTTACTTTACAACAGTACACAAAGGGAATACACCGGCAATGATAAGAATTGTTTTTGAATGGATGGATGATGGAGATTTTTGGCAGCGATATTGTTAGGAAAAACTCATTTACACATTTTAACAACGAGTTTTTGTTGCTACTATCTTAGTTACGTGAACCAAGTTGGCGTGGAATGTTCACGGACTTGATTCGTTTTATGTAAAACAGAATTTTAAAACGTGATTTATTAAATTGGGAAGTATATGTGCTGAGTAAACTGAAATGGGACATCGTGCGTCACACCATTGTATATTCTAGAACTACTTCTTTTATAACTGGGATGCACTTTCAATATACAGACTGTGAATAGAAAATGAAAAAAACTACAAGTATCTGGAGGATTCAGAGCCGGTATGCATGTTCATTTGAAATAATATTTGATTACTTTCAATTTATACCCCTTATAGTATTTATTTTAGTTAATGTTTGACACTTAGTTAATTAAATCATAAATTAAATGGTGTGCGATTGCAAAAATATTAAATCCTCATCGGCAGCGCGTTAAAAAAATCATAAAATTAATTCTCTACAGATTTACATTGCATGTTAACGTTTTATATTTTAAATAATATGAGAGTTTCCATTTTTTAGGGTTTTGTACTAAAATACAAAACCCTATTGCAATCACGACCTGTGTCCGTCTGTCCGTCCGTCCGTCCGTCCGTCTGTATGTCACAGCACTTTTTCTCCGAAACTATAAGGGCTACAGCCATGAAACTTTGTGAAAAGGTCAGAAGTGGTGACCTCTTGAAAGTTCAAGGGTGGAAAAATTTTTCAAAGGGGTTGAAGGGGGGTCTCCCCATATAGGGAGGTGACCCCTCAAAAAAAAATTTTCACCATTGGTAGTCGAGTAGGGTGTCATTGGAAAGGTCTCAATGAGATCTTTCCAAAACAAGTCTTAAAATTGTCTTTTGAATACCGAGGGGGGCAGGGGAAGGGGAAATGTACGAACTTTTCGCGTACCCCCCCCCCCCCCCCTCGCGATTGGAAACCTTCCATCCGAAAAATCTGAAAAAAATCATGAATGTAGGCCTTTATGTGTACAACAACAACAAATACATGAGAAGTCGAAATTCACTCAACTTTGTTAGTAATAGTATGATTTATCGATTTTATGTTTTCTTGAATAAAATCTAAACGGTACCCTTAAATTCAATAAAATTTAGCAAAAAGATGACTATTTATAAGATTGATCTTTTCTGAAAGTTTCATAAAGATTGAATAGTATTTAATGAAGTTATAGCGATTTGAATTTTCCTGTATTACTATGGAACAATATGCCCTGTATTACTATGGAAACATATGGCTATGGAGCCATTTGCGCTTTTTATCGATTTAGACACTACAGCTTTGCTAGAATTTGCATGAAAATTTCAGGAATGATAGGTGTCATGAAAATGAGTACATACAATTGAAACAAGTCAAAAAGGCAGGAGAGAGCTCCTAGCAAAAGGGCTTTGTAACCATTCTAGGATTCGAAAAAATAGGCCATGAATCGATGATAACAGTACAGAGAAGTGGGCCCTGAAAAAAATTTCATGAAAGGTAACCGATATGAATATCAACTGAAAGTTCCCTATTAGAGCTTTTCAAAGTAGTTCTTAAACTGACAGTTTTCGCTTCAGTGGGGCACAGGGGGGGGGGGGGGGGTTGGAAATACATGAATAATGTGTTTCTAAAAAATCTGGAAAAATTATCAAGGGAGATATCTACGGGTATAAGTAAAACAAATACCTCAGAAGTTACAATTCTTTCAACTTTGTTAATATTGTCTTTGACATGTTTCTTGATTTTATTCGTTGCTGGTTACTGCATTTTGTAAGTTGAGTACAAAACCCTTCTGACATGAGCATAGGTCTGTCTACCCAACTTGTTTAATATTGCACAAGTGTAATTAAATGCTCTCCAATTTCGCAAACGGTTTCCAATCGTAAATAAGATAAGTTACACAATCAAGTACCTCAGTGAGTGTTGAAGCCTCTTAGTTGACTACATTGATATGTTCACAAAACCCGTTGGAACACTCTCCGAAGATGTGTAAAAATCAGCAGCATTCAATTAATTATCCATTACCTTTTTGGCTGGAATCTCTGGGCAATTATTCACTCCGAATTTCCCAAATAGTTAAGCATTTTAAATGTCTATTGAAATCCGCGTCAGCAGAGGGTCGCAGAGATTTTAACAAAGCCTCTAAGCGTACAGAGATTGAAAACGAAATCAAGAGTTAACTACAATTTCAACAACGCTTTCCAAATTTATTGAATTATGACGGCTTTTAAATAGTTTTATATATTTTAAGATCTTATATCCGATGCGATGTTAAAGACTACCTTCGAAATTCGATTGGTCGATCAAGCTAAACAAAAAAATCAATGCTAACAATATCTCAAAAAGATTGAACGATTTCAATACAGATCTGTCTATACCTTTTGACATCGGCCCTTCATCCAGGCCTCGAATCTGTTGCACGACCTCACAATAGAGACTTGGCTTTTAGAACACTTGAGTTGTCTTATACCTATTAATCAGTTGTGGTTAGTCCCTACTATGACGTCATGTAGGTTGGTTACTTTATTTTTGGGTCTGATTAAACTGGCAGTGCTTTTGATCCCTCGCAAATAACGAATTATTAAATTCAAACTTAAGTGTTCTTAGTCAATTGTGTCTTCGAATAAGATGAAAGGCGGCCTAAAAAAAACAAAGTAAGCTGTTAACCTATCGATCCACACAAAAAAACCCCTATTAAATTGCAATTAAATGGGTGCTGTGAAACAAATATTCAAGCGTATAAACTATTTCAAAATTTTTTGGAAACGAAAAACCACCAAAATATTCATACGTTCTGTTATATATAGAAGACATAAATCCAGTCCAAAGACAAAAAATTCTTGTATGAGTAACAATCATTAAGAAAGAAGAGATTAAGATAAATGACTAGTTGCTAGGTTTATATCTATACCATTCCTGTGGGACCAATCAATGGTGGTTAAAACCGTTTAAGATTTTGCAGAATTAAAACCTATTTTTTTTTTAGAGAAATGTAAAAACTGTCATATTTTTGTTCTTTTTCACGAATATGCCTTGCTGCCATGTAGGATATAGTTTATTTAACATTTAATTAATTACTATATGATATGAAAAGATTTTTACAAGCAAAATGTTTTAAGATTAAATTTTAGTTTTGGAAATTTATGAAATAATATGGATTGCTAGACATTAACAACGACTTTCCTTTCCAGCGCCGGGCCCTTTTTTTCAGCGGGAAGTAGAGTGGATGGTAAGTATGCCGTCGCGAGGGTAGGGTTTGAGAAAATCCGCTGAGGTCGGTTTCGCGTCGCGCGCGGTACGCGGTACCCTTGTTGGTTTTGCCTTTTTACTAGCGTAGCTTTCGTCGGGTTTGAGTTAGCGTAGTATATTTTTCGGTACCGCGTCGGGAATCCGGGAACGCGAAGTAAAGATTAGATTTTTGTACTTTGACTGGATGGATGAAGAAATACGGAGTAACGTAAAGTAGGTTTCTTCTCCGTATGATTGTTTTTTTGACGCGTTTGAAACGGGCGTTTAATGGTGGCTGAAAAATTGTACATGAGCGTAATCCATTTGGGGACCCGCAACCGAAATCCTCTACAATCTAGCTGGCCGACAAGCAGCCACCGCGAAAATGGATTACGGTGCACGGATTGATTGACCGGTTGGTACCATCCGTTGGCATTACTCAGACTTAACGTCTAGAACTGATAAGAGGTCGGTTCCTCGTTCGAATTTAGACTTAAAATCATTACAACGTCTTATTGGAAAATCCTTTAGTAGTGTATATAGCGATGATACATTTTCAATTTAAATAAAATTAGTTGTTTATTTACGCTCGATAGTACTTTTTGAATTTTTCACGTAGTCCGTACATTCATTTCTCAAAAGTCAATTAATCTGAAATTGCAAAGTGGCTATCTAAACGCACGAATCCATCGGGAATATAGTCTATTGAAGTCGATAGTGTCTATGATTTGGGCTCAAAAGGAAAAGTATCTAGTGGGAAAACTAGATTCTAGACCCGTTGCAAAAATGTTGCGGTAGCCAGAAAGACCCAATATCGATGTCGAAGTGGTTTGTATCAAAATGCAATGAACATGTTCCTATTTCTAGGCCTATTTTACAAAATAGAGCAGAAAAATTCCATCTATAAATGTCTCATGTGAAGATGAAGCAGTACATATGTGGGCTTGTAACTGCTCAAGAAGCTTGATTCATTGCTTTAAAAAACGACATTCTATACAAAGCGGAAAATTTCACGGAAAAAGTGGATCTGTATCATTAAAGACGACCGGGCAGTGACTTACAACGATTCAGCCAACTCGGTTTTTGTCTATTGTTTCAGTTATGAATATATTTCCCATTTTGTAGGTATAAGTAAGCTTTCTCAGGCCAAAGATATCTTTAACGGAGATGAAACTGGACAACGCTTAAATTTCATCATCATCATCTATGGCGTGACAACCCAAGTTGAGCCTTCGCCTCCATGATTAATCTCCTCCAATTATCACGGTTTCGTGAACTTGTCCGCCAGTTATTTCCTCCCAACAACGTTCTGCTGTCAGCTTCTATCGTGCCTTCCATCGAATCCTCGGTATTCTTGCTGGACCTCTACCCTGTGCTTTATGCTTTAATGTTCTTTTGGGTAGCCGGTTTTTTCCATTCTTTCTGCATGGCCCGCCCGTTGCAATTCACGTAACTTTACGCAAAAGAAAACAGGTGGATCGCCAAATAGTTCACACAACTAATCGTTGTCATGTATTTTACCCTCGGATTCCGGAGCAATTTGCGTTCAAATACATCATCAAGGTCCATTATTCACTTCCATATAACAGCACAGTATGACTTGTATTTTATAAATGCGGAGTTTATTTTGCCTGTGCACAACTCCGGACCTTAGAATGGGAAGTAGGAAGTAATATGCTTCATTTGCGGCGTTTATCTGACGTCCAATCTCGTCCTTTTTGGCGCCTCTTCTATTCATGTTGGCCCCAAGATAGATGAAGTTATCCACGCTTTCAAGGTTGTAGCCTTCTATGGTCAAATTTTGTTAAACTGATGTGTTCTTCTTGGTTTGAGTCACGAATTTAGTTTTGGTGTCATTGTTTTGTATGCCTATTCAGTTTGCTTCAGATTCTAGGCTCAGTAATGCTTTTTTGGCATCTAAGATTGAACGTGCCATATTATTGGTGTCATTAGCATATGCTACCAATTGAATGAACTTGAACCAAGGTGTACCCGAGGATTCAGCTGATGTCTTCCTGATGATGTGTTCCAGTGCAATAGTAAAGAGCATTGGAGCAAGTCCGTACCCTAGTTTTAAGCCTAATTCTTTATTGAAGTTGTTCGTTGATTCACCGTTTCCCTTGAGACTCTGTGTTTTGCATCGTGGCCTTGATCATGTGGATTATAGTTTTGTTGGGATGCCAAAGTTAAGCATTATTTTGTACACCACATTTCTGTCAACGCCGAAGTATGCTTGCTTGAAGTCTGTAAAGAGTTGTTACACATCGATGTTCTATTCCTAGCACTTTTCAAGCACCTGTCATCAGAGACTATTTGGTCTTTTGGTCAAAAGCCTCCCTGATACTCTCCTGTAATACTTTCGTAGTATAATTTTAAATTTCTTTCTATGATTTTGGAGATCATTTTATCAGACGTGCACGTTAGAGCAATGCGTCTATATTTTTCACGCCTTAGTTTGTCCCCCTTTTTGTGTACAGGACTTATTATACTTTTTCGCAAGTCCCCTGATAACTGGTCCACTGACCATTTTCTGCATATTAGCCGATGCAGAAGATTATTTAGATTGGGATCCCCACCCTGGAGTAATTTTGCTGGTATTGCATCTATTCTAGTAGGCTTATTTCTTCTGAAGTCCCGTGCTGCTCCCTGTATTTCATCTGTAGTGGGTGGTGAGATTGGAACCTCTTGTCACACTTCTGGAATATTCACAGTTTTAGTTGTTTTTTTTTGGGAGGATGGACGCTGTGCAAATCATTTGAAAATATCGTAGCCATCTGTTTTCAATTTCGGCTGGTTTGCTTTTGATTGCTCCTTGTACACTTTTGCAAAGAATTGCTTGTAGATTGAAGCCATCTCATCATTGTTTAATGGAGGCGTACGCCGATCTGACTGCATGTAGGGTTATGTTTTCGTTTATCTGTCGGATCTTGGCGTTGATATTCAGTCGTTTTCCTTTTGGCAGATTTTTTTAGCTTTACGTCGAAAGCTTTTATATTGTTCTTCTTTGACCCAAGCTAGTTGCTGGATGTATTCTTCATGCGCCTGGTACATTTTTCTAATCGCATCTTTGCTTTCTTCGTCGTACCAGTCGGTTCTGACTTTCTTTGGCTGGAGTCCCAAGACCCCCTCGGCCGCTTATGTTTTCGTATCTTTTACTGTCTTCCATATTGTTTTGATGACATCGGTACTTTTTCCCGCCTGCGGGGATATGTTGATGCGATTTTGCAGTGCTGAATGTATGAAGACGTTACTTAGCTTTCATTTAGCTTGTGTATCTGATACATTAGAGTAATTGATGCACCTTGTTTACAGTGCTTAGAAATGTGGTATCGGAACTTGCCCATTTTAAGGTAGTGGTCCGAATCGCAGGCAGCACCGAGGAACGGCGATGTGTCCAGAATGCTGGTCGTGCCTCGTTTTTGTATGAGAACGTGGTCGAACTGGTTGAATGTGTGACTGTTTGGGGATGTTCACGTGCCTTTGCAGATGTTCCGATCTGGGAAGCGTGTGGAGCATACTGGGAAACTTCTACTACCTGCGAAGTTTATCAGGTGGTGTCCATTGTCACTGGTCTCTGCATGTGTCCTCCGGTAGTTTCTCGGCCAGTTTTTGCATTGAAGTCACCCAGAGCAATTTTAATGCCGTCTGACAACAAAACATCGACAGTTATTGCCGTCAACAAGTATCGCATACTAGGAAATTTATTCTCATCTAGCTGAATTTTCAATCATTAGCAATCAACGGCTAAAAATTCAATTACCCAAATGAATGAATATCCAGCCCAATATGTGACAATAACAACAACGAACATTTGTTCTCGACATTCAATTGTCGATTTTATATTACTATTGAATAGTGCGAACATCTGGGCGTTGTTGAATATAACAATTTTATCAGCTGGCTGCTGGCATGGCAATGGCAGGGAATGTCGACAAGCGGACAGCTGAGAAGAACCAGCCATACAAGTGTCATGTTACCTCAGCTGTGCGCTTTTCGAACGGAATGCGTCAACAACGGCAGTTGCCGGCTAATTAAATCTTGATCGGCGAGAGTTATGGCGGGATTGAGGAGGCAGTGAGTTTTGAGTCCGTATTTTTTGGTAGTGATGGCTGGAGAGATTTTAGTCTGGTTGAAGTTAAATGGTAACGGAAACTCGCACGAGGAATGAAAATCGACAAGATGGGAAAATTGAAAGTCTTAGAGGCCGGTCGCAACGGAAGAAAGTTGAGAGTAAGTGAAAAAATATTAACAACGGTGTACAAAAAAAAGATGAATAAATCAAATGTTCGGTGCAATGTCACAACAATATTTAAACAACCTATGAAAACGCGAATAAAAAAAAGTGAACTAATATTAGTTTTTCTAAAGGTAATCTTCGTTATTATTATTGAATTATTGGAAAAAAAGAAGACAAATTTGTTTTTTCATAAGGAAAAACTATAACCGAAATACTAGCACAGTGAGCGGACTCCTAAGCGGAGACTATACTTTGAATAACTTTTGAATTCGAGCGAGTTTGAGGTACTGGCAATCAGACTAGTGGCCGTTTAGTAAAGTACAGTTTTTTTTGATAAATTGAAAAAAAAAAAGATAAAATTAAAAATTAATTTTTTCAGTGTTTCTCCCCTTCCCCCTCCAGTTGGTGAGTAACTATTTAAATTCAATTTAATTTTCTTGCTACTAATTAATACCAATCGATCTCCCCTGGTAGGAGAGGGGTGAATAATTTTTCACAATTTACACGTAAATTCAATTTAATTTTTTTTTGCTATTATTTATTACCAAATTATTTTTGAATTTATAATCGCCTTGTCGATATTCCTTTTTTTTTATTGTCTGATTTATGATTCTCTTCTTCTTAGCACTACCGCCCCTCTCAGGCAAATAGCGCCACCAACTGTCTGGGTCCATTGACCAAGTCCGCCAATTTCGAAATCCGAGCAGCGATGAACTGTTTTTGCCGACCGAGTCAGGCCAGTGTTTCTTCGGTTTCCTCACTGGTCTCCGGGCTCAGTTCCCCCAACGAATATTTTTTTGGGTATCCATTGTTCATCCATATAATTTATGTGGCCAGCACATTGCAGCTTCCGCAGTCTTATAATCGTTGAGATCTCCGGCTCGTCAAAAGTTTCATACAGCTCATGGTTCCATCGAATTCGCCATTGGTCACTGTCTAGCTTCACTCTGATTATTCGCCTCAGGGTTCGCCGCTCAAAGGCGTTCAATATATCGGCGGATGCTTAGGTTAGGGTCCATGTTTCGCACTCATATTATAACACAGGTCTTATCACAGATTTTCTTCTCCTTTCTTCTCCTGTGTATACAGCTGGCCTTCAAGATGGTCAATACTGAATAAAATATTTTATTTGCGAGCTGTACTCTTCGGCGTATTTCGTATTTTCTATTACCCGTTTTCGTTATTTTGGCGCCTTAACGCACAAATTCGCGCGCATTTTAGATACTGTATTCGCCAAGTGTGATATTTTGTGTACTTGAGGTACTTTTCCTCAACTGCGTCATGAGCTTTGTTGTTTTTTCATTGATTTGTAGTCCTACTAGTTTTGCTTCGCTGTCGAGTTTCAGGAAGAGTTCTTTGGCAGTTGTTAATGACCGTAACATAATGTTTATGTCGTCCGCATAGGCTACTACTTGGCTTGGCTTGAATAGTAATGTACCTGGTGTATCGATAGGTAGCTTCCTTATGGCGTGCTCTAGAGCCAGATTGAATAGCAATGGCGCCAGCCTGTCTCCCTGCTTTAGTCTAATATTTGTGTCAAAGGCATCGGTGAGTTGGTTATTGATGCGGACTTGGGAGGTCGTCGACGTCATTGTCATTTTGGTCAGACGGAGTAATTTGGCTGGGATGCCAGAGCAAAGCATTATTTGGTACAGTACGTCACGATCAATACTGTCGTATGCTTGCTTAAAGTCAACGAAAATTTAGTGAACGTCTATGTTGAACTCCCAGCACTTTTCAAGTACTGCTTGGCTGTAAACAATTGGTCTATCGTCGATCTGCCTGCTCTAAAACCACCTTGATACTCTCCAATAAGGCTGTTGGTGTATGATCCGATTTGATTTTCTAAGAGCTTTGAACATTTTTTGTACGTCATTCAAAGTAGTGATATGCCTCTATAATTTTCGCACTGTAACTTGTCACCTTTTTTGTGAATAGGGAATATAATTTATGTGATCCACTCTTTCGGCATATGTTCTTGTTGCCAAATGTGCTGGATGACTTTTTGAATAGCTTAGTGAACAGTACTGCCACCATATTTGATGAGATCCCCTGGAATCTCATCGATGCCCGCCGCTTTATTATTGTTTTGAGCTTTTATGGCGGAACAAACTTCATCCAGGGTTGGTGGGGCCAATAGAAGCTCTTTGCAGACATCTATAGGCTCCGATGTTCTAGAGCTGTGCGGAGGATTAAGAAGGTTCTTGAAATATGATGCCCATCTTTCCTTAATCTTGGTTTCATCAGCGATGATATTGCCAATGTCATCACGACAGAGCGTGGTTTTGGGCTGGTATCCACGTTTCAGGCTTTTTACTACTTTGTATGCTTGCTTTGTGTTGACGCTCGCTAAACCTACATCGCTACTTCTCAACTGGTCGTCATAGTATTTTCTTTTCTTAATCCTAATTATCTCATTCGCTACTCTTCTGAGATTTTCATAGTGTTCTCTCTTCGTCCTGGTTTTCCTACCTAATTCTTTGTTTGCTTGATTCTTTTTGTCTAACCTATTCTGGCACTCACCATCGAACCAATCATTCCTCTTACGCCGGGCTTGATGACCGATCGTCTGTTCTACCACGGTCTTAATAGCCGCTTTCACTTCCATCCAGAGCTCATTGCTCTTCTTCAACGACGATAAGATGGGAGCTAGCTGATTTTCGTGGATCTCCGTGAAATTTTCGGCCACAGACGCCGTTTGGAGCCTTTCGATGTCAAATTTTTGTAGCGGGTTGGTCTTCGCCGAATGTGCCTTTGACCTACGACATTGAAGATTTAATTTGATCAAGTAATGATCTGAGTTACAATTGGCTCGTCGGTTTGAACGGACGTCATGTATGCGCGAGGCCCAACGTTGTTGGATCAGAAAACGATCGATCTGGTTTTGTATGTTGCCATCCGGTGATACCCAGATCATTTTATGAATGCGTGGATGAGCGATGCAAGTCGAACGTATGACTAGATTTCTGCTACCTGAGTCAATCAGGCGCTGGCCGTTGTCATTTGTTTCATCGTGGAGGCAACATCCTTCAGTCGTTCTCCGATGAGATTGCTCATTGCAGTATGATTACAATTGCGCTATTTTTCCCCTTTCATTTTGTTAAATAAAACGGTCATGAGTTACTTAATCAAAATTTGCTCTCACTTCTCATAATGACCCTCTCCTTTCCCGTACTCCCCTTCGGGCTAAATTATTATGTGTAATGTGGCACAGCAAGAGCAGAGGGTATCCCGAAAGAGCCGCAACACTACTGAGCGCTAGCCGCTCTCAGTATGCCACTCCCGGTTAAGCACCCGTCTGCCAGAAAATAATGTCTGCAACTGCTGTGACTTCCTGGGTTGCAACAGAGTGCATTCCAGGCTGATGTGAAATTCGGCCTGGGTTGTCTCTTCATTGTCTTCTGTTGCTGCGTGACACCTGACCAACCGAATATTTACGAATTTGATCTTGATACGAATCGCACAGGGCCTTTCATTAAGAGGCTTTAAGTCGATAATAATTGTAGGATATCGAAAACGTCCACGTTCAGAAAAACACGTCTTGCTCTTGTTCAAGTTTATAACCGAATATATTTCCTTTTATAATAGCACGCATTAGATGTGTCTTAACATATTTTTTTCTTCAACAAGAAAAACTATCATAAGGACGCGAAACTCAACATCTGTGCACACAAATCCTCATTTCGAAATTAAAGGTTCAGCTATTTGAATATCCTAAACAAACAATACTAATTCGAGCTGAGCAGAGGATGAGTTGAGCGTGCAATAAAAATAGATGAAGTTTGTTGTTCTTATCCTAATACAAGATAATTTTTGCTTTTATGAAAGGATATAGATACCAACACGCCTTGTCAAAAATTAACCATCGAAAATTGTCTAGTACTCGGATAATACACATTAGTATTCAAACATATACATTATTTAACTTCTTACAAAATAGACACATCTAATTTGTACTTTCTGGGAGGTTACATAAAGTCCAGCATTCGCTGCGTAGGATTAGGGAAAACCCAGAAAAACCTAATCAGACTTTTCCTTAAATTACCAAATTTAACATTAAATTATTGATATCACTCCATTTACTGTAGACTCATTCCACTTCTGAGCTGCTGAAATCTTGCGGCAAGTAATGGTTTCGTCAGCGCATCTGCTAGTTGTATATCTGTTGGAATATAATTTAATTTTATTACGTTTTTCTCTATTTGCTCTCTTGAAAAATGATACTTAATATCAATATGCTTTGATCTTTTATGGCTTGTTGGATGATTAGCAATGGCTATACAATCATTATTATCTTCATAAATTACCATGGGCTTAGACATATTTATATTCATACTTATTGCTAATGATCTTAACCATAATGCTTCTTTTACTGCCTCAAAAAGAGCCATGTATTCAGCTTCAGTGGACGAAGCTGCAACTGACTGTTGCCGTCTTGTATTCTAGCAGATTGTATTCGTCTCATATAATTTAAATAAATATCCTGTTGTGCTTTACCTATCGTTGATATCATTTCCACCCCAATCAGAATCCACAAAACCAATCAAAGCATTGCTATAATTACTTCTTTTATAGGTTAATTTAATGTCCATTGAACCTTTTAAATACCTTAGGATTCTTTTCAGAGATGTCCATAATTCTGTATTGTTTTTATTCATATACCTACTCAAAATGTTAACCACAATACTCAAATCCGGCCTTGTGCATACCATTAAGTACATCAAACAACCAAATAAATTTCGGCATGGTGCATTACACTTTTCATCTGAATTCAAGGCTGTAAAGTTCAATTTACTTTCCAAATGCATATTAATAGTCTTACAATCATGCATATTATATTCACTCAAAATTGTCCTTGGTCTAACGTTATTTCATTTTCATATCTTGTTACTTTAATTCCAAGAAAATGCTTAATACTTTTCAAGTCAACCATTCTAAATTTATTGGTGAGATAATTCTTAAAGCTTTTTATTGTATCTATTCTACCAGATATAACTACAAGGTCGTCAACATACAGAACTACATAAATATTTTCAAACATGTTTCCCCTATCTAATATAAAAATACAGCGATCGACAGGGGAGTTTCGAGAAGACTTTTCGCATAGAGTTTTCTCAAATTCTTCAAACCAACACCTTGCAGCCTGTTTTAAGCCATATAAAGCTTTATTTAATTTGCAGACTTGGTATTTTTCTTTAACATCTTCTTTTAATTTACCATTTAAAAATGCAGTTTTCACATCCATATGATGAACCAATAAATTAAATTGATTGGCAAAAGCTGCGGTCTTCCTGGTTTACCCGTCCTGATAATTCTGGGTCTACCTCCTTTATTATAGGATTTCGCAATTAATTTTTCTTTATTTTTTTCATTTTCGTCTTGATCGCGTTCGTAAACTTCATCACTGTCCTCGGGTTTGTTTGGTGATATAGTCTTACTACTAGAAGTCTCTCCCATTACCTCGAATGTTTCAATTTCCACATTTTCTTCTTCGGGTTCATTATCGACAATAACTAACTGATAATCGTTATCCTCATTTGTATCATATTCGTTTTCCAAAATTGTTACATCTCTGCTTTTGTACAATTTCCGTGAATTGTGTTCATAAAGCCGGTAAACCTTTGCTTCTTCACTATATCGTACAAATTGTAGTAATCGAGCAGTTACACTATTAAACTGCTCGAAAACAACTATCTCAACCACAAATACAACAAACCATCAAGAATGCGCTAAAGCGGGAGAGTCATGGACGTATGGAGATGTGTAGATGACCCATCCGCAACAGCCTTAAAGCAAACACCCACACTTAGATGGTTGTTCCAAGTGAGAAATAGTTAAGCTGTTCTGTCATTCTGTGATGATTTAGTAGACTTGGGTTCGGATGGCAATTTCTGCACGATCTTCGAACCCAACAAAGCAGAAGATCCAATGCTTGTTCCACAAGATGCAGCTGTGTTTTCTAGTACCGATCAAGAGAAGAGAACTAGCTTTGATAGTAATCCATTTGACTGTGCTCTACGGAAAACAACATAAAAAAATGATCCGTTCGAAATCGTAGCACAGCAAATCAAAGTATCAACGTCCTTCAGACGAATTTATCTTCTACAGAAAACACAGGACAGAATCCTACTTATATTGTGGTTATGGGTACCCCTAACGCTATTATGCCCGCCACTCCGATTCGACAACAAACTCAAATTGTAATCAACAATCCAAGCTCTATGGAGTTCAAGCAGCTGCTACGAAATCGCAGCCAATCTGTAAGCTTGCATGACAAATCAACAAAGGGAGGATCAATTAATACTCCTAGCTCGCCGAGTATATTCACCACGCCTACGCAACCTCAAACGCTCAAAAGGAAGAGAACGATAAGCTTTTCGCCTGGACATTCCGCCGCAAATCAAAGAGGACCCCAAACGCCAGATATTCCGAAGCAATCGAATTTAGAAAGACGACAAAGTCTTAATTCAGATCGCAACGCCTTTTTATCGAAGATAACGGCTAAAAATATGTCAAATATTGGCGTAGAACCAAATGCAAAAAGTCTCAAATTTGAGGCAAGTGAAAGCATTCATCGAACAGTTGGTCCACCCAAGGCAACTGTACCTTCAAAGAAAGTTCTACCAATGGCGACAACTCCATCAAATCTAACTTCCCGTACAGAAGCGTTAGAATCTGAAATACTTACTAGCAGACCAATTGTAGTCACTTCTACTTCAAATTCTTCTACTAAGTCCCCTCCTCACAGATCCAATGTCGCTGCCACAAATAAGTTCCACAGTCCTTCCTTATCGGCGTCTCCAAATATGAAAGCAAGCATAAAGCCTTCCTTAAGTGGCTTACAGCGAAGACGGTCATTGACTGACTCTAAGTCCACAATGTTAAGTAGTAATACTTATTCTAGTAAAACTTCTGCAAATCCAAGTCAATTTCTTCGAAGATCAACTTTTGGCATTTCACGTAAAACTACAACACCACCGCAAACCCACGGAACGACAACCACTGAACTCCACTAGCCATCAATTCACTAAAAAGCTGTCAAACAGCCATATTTGTTTTGGTTGGTGTTCTGTTTTGGTACTAATTCGCACGCGAGCAGATGAGAAGATGGATGAAGTTGGTGAGAGATGAGGAACGAATGACGGGAGGAGGGGGAAAAGGAAGGTGGTGCGATTCTGCCATGTGTTGAGGGAATTGCTCGCGAATTGAAGTTTTGGTTGACAATGCATATTCAATTGGTACCATTTCCACCTACTCTATAAGTACCGGAAGAAATAAAATTTGTTATAATTACAGTGCTCTATGGTAGACCTGCTCTAGTACTAGTTCCAAGCATGGATGCTCTGCGATTTCCTAAAAAGCTGAACTTTTTATGTGAATATTCTTCTTCTTCTTCTTTGTAGCACTACAGCCCCTCGCGGGCCTTCGCTTAGAGATAGTTAGAGTATCTCATTTTCATGACCGTATTGATTTTTTTGGACGTTGGTTTGGTCAGTACCATGCTCCCGTGTGCTTGCTCATCTATGATATGATCTGATTAAATCATCAGTACATATCACCACTGAGTGAACACTCGTAGTCTGTCCGAAAAATCCCCTGAACTAAATCACGTTGCTCCCAACGAGATTTGAACCTGGGATCTTCGGCTTATGCGTTCATGCTCTAAGCACTAGACGACACAGACTACTTATGTGAATATTCCCGATCGTGAATGTGAATATTCCCGTTCGATATTCGTGATCAGTTACTAAACTACTTTGTTCATTTTTGCATTGTTTCCGGGAAACAAACTCAAAAATTGTGAGTATATATATTTATATGTATATTTTTTTTTAAACATTTTAATTTTATTTTTTTAAACATTTCACCTCTCAAAAAGAACTGTAAGAAGTAATAGTAACAGTTTAACTGATATGATTAAAACTTAACGTAAAATAAACGAACAGGGGCAGCACGTTTATTGCTTGAACCGTGTTAAATTTGAATATTGGAGAAAACTGTAAACGTTTAAGTACCAAGAATACAATGAAGTAATTAAAGTTACGAGTCGGTCTTATCATTTTGGTTCCTTCTGACCGGGTACAGGACCCGGCACGGTGGAAGGCTTTTTCCAGGGAAAAAATGAGCTAACCACCGGGCGCGCTACTTCTGATTTTTAGTTTCAGGGCCCCTCGCCGGGTTGGGTGGCCTCTAGTTTAAGTGCTCTTGTTCTGGCATGGGGCTATGTGACCCGATCACATAATTAAAAACCTAAAGCTGCCGATTCGTGCAACAGGAGCAAATGTTTCTTTATAATCTTTTAAATATGTTTGACTAAATCCTTTTGCAACAAGACGGGCTTTGTACCTAATGGGTTTGCCAAATTCATCATTTTTAATATTATATACCCATTTAAAATCAACAATGTTAATACCTTCCGGTCTTGTTGCTAAGGTCCAGGTTTCATTTTCCAAAAGAGAATTTATTCCTTCTTTAATAGCTTTCTCCCATTTATCTTTTTCGTCGCTATTTTGAACATCTTGATACGAAGTAGGAATATTACAGACAACTGACTGAGCACACATCAAATAATCTTCATTGTCTATAATATTTTCTTGATTATAAGACACAGAAGGAATTTGTTTAATCCTTTCACTTCTTCTAAGTTCTGGGATTTTTCTTTTCCTATCTTCTTTGCCTTGGGATGGAATATTATCACTTTGTGTGCTTTCTTTACTCTGTGCAGGAGCACTATCAATTTCGTTTCGAGTATTTTCCATATGTGAAGTATCTCTACGATTATCATCAATGGATTTTTCTGAGTTTGTTACTGACTTTGAATATGGGTCAGTTTTCTCAGAAGAGCCATCCATATTAACCCTCTCAATTTTTGAAACAGGTCTTGATGCTTTGAAATTAACTTCATCTACTATCACATCTCTTACAATCACATATTTTTCAGTTTCCACATCCCACACTTTATAGCCATTTGGTTCATACCCTACCAATATACCTTTCCAAGATTTCTCTTCAAACTTTGTTTTACTGGTCTTGTTATGAACATAGACTGTAGAACCAAAAATTTTCAAGTTTTTAATTTGTGGCTTTTTACCGTTCCACAATTCATATGGTGTTTTACATTGTTTCAGAACTTTTGTTGGTGTTATGTTAATCAAATATGTTGCAGTAAGAACAGCATCGCCCCAGAAAACTTTACTTAAATTAGCACCAGCTATCATTGCACGGGCTTTTTCAGTTATTGTTCTTACCATGCGCTCTGATACACCATTTAACTGTGGGGTTCGTGGAACTGTCAAGTGATAACTAATACCCTTTTGAACGAAAAACTCCAATTCCTTAGACAAATATTCTCCCCCATTGTCACAATACAGTCTCACTATTTTGGAGTTGAAATGTGTCTCAATTTTATTTACAAAATCTTTGAAAAAAGAGAATACATCTGATTTATGTGCTAATAAATACGTAACACAATAGTGAGTATATTTGTCTACAAATAGAACAAAATAATTTTTATTGTTTATTGCAGTAGGGGTGATTGGACCGCAAACGTCTGAATGTATATTCAACAATGGACGTTTTATATAACTTTTGTCTTTACTTCTATTAAATGGAAGACACGATTGTTTGCCCACAATACAAGGCTCACATTAACCATCATTTGGTTTGATTTGTTCAATTTCCCTCAAATCTGCAATCATTCTTTTGTTCTTTAGTTCCTGAAATTTATTTTTACTAATATGACCCAGTCTTTGGTGCCATATGTCGTAATTTATTTTCACCCTATTAAATATTTGAAGTGAATTATCAATTTTAAAAATAATTTTAAAGTCTACTGAAATAAGATTGTTTAAGAACTTACCAATCATTATTATCTTACCACCTTTATATATTTGTACTCCTTTCTCATTGAAAACAATTGTCATTCCTGAACTTTGCATTTTTGACACAGACAGCAGATTATATGACACATCTGGACAGAAGAGAACATCTTCTAAAGTTCCTCGTATTCCTAGGTTGCTGATAACATCTATTTTGCCTTTCATTGCCGCTTCAACGAATGTGCCATTCTTTGCAACAGCAATTCTAGCAGGTATTTCCAGCTTCTCAAAATTCTTTGTCAGGTCTTTCCTGTGTATTATGTGGTATGATGCTCCAGAATCTAATATAAAATTGATTGCCTCCTCTTTATCTGTTTCTTCATGATGATATCCAGCCATAAAAGCAAAAGCTGTTGTTTCCCCATTTGATCTTGGCACTGATGTATCTACCAACTCAACTGTCTGCACTGTTCTTTTCCTTTCGGTACCTCTATAATCGAGGTTCTTTTATAAAAGAAGCAGTTAATCTTCTTATGTCCTTTTCTTCCACATTGATGGCATTTTAATTTAAACCTCTTATTAAATTTGAAAAAATTGTTTCTAGTCGATTTAAATTTATCATTTTTCACATGACGACTGTCCTTTGCTCTTAAACTTTCAATATTATTGTCACTTCTACACTCCACATTTAGCATTTTCATGCTCGTATCACAATTTTCATTTTTTAATTTAGTTTCTTCGTATAGTAATCTCGATTTAACAAATGCCAAGCTTATATTTTCATTTGATAGCGTCTCTATAGCTGTTACAACACCGTCATATGAATTTGGAAGTGTCAGCAATAAATGTGCGACTTTATCTGTCTCATCTAACTTTGCACCGGCTGCTTGTAGTTCGCTGATTAAATTGTCGAAGACATTGAAATGTTTTAGCAGGGTACACTCAGATTGTAATTTCATTCCTAATAGTCTCTTTCTCAAAGCCAACAGGGTGGCAAAGACTTTTTCTCTCATAAATAGCATCTAGTGTAGTAATCGAGGAGTAGGGCGCTAAAAGCCAGCGCTGCCACAGGCACACAGCACAAACTCAATTTAACAATGGGTAACCATTCAGTCACCTTCCCCATCGCAACACTCGCTCTTTTTTTTTCGCATGAAAAATAAATTAAGGAAATTTCTTTTGTACTGAACTCTCGGGAAACAAAATTCTAAACTTGTTTAAAATTTTAACGTGTAGTGATTTTATTACAATATCTTTTGAATATAATTTAACGAATTGCGGTGTAACGCGGTATGCAAATGCTTTGAACGAAACGGTTAACCCCTTTAATTATATGAACGATAAAATCATTGTATCGTTTAAACCCCTCAAAAATTGTCAAATTGTACCCATTCCAACCATAATCTTAATTAAAAATTTTTTGTTTGTCGGTAGTTAAAGCGTGCCTGTCTAATTCTTCCGATTTTTCTTTTTCCCTAATTACGCCTAATCATTACAAACGAAAATTGCATTCATTTGATAACTTAAGCGAATCTACAAAAGACGACGTAAATTTTAAAAACAACCGAAACGAGTGTGCATTATCACCATCGCGGATCCACCCATAGATGTCACTATTGAACGAAACTTTTCGCGATTTTACACTATTGTTTCGTTGCTGGATGGTTCGCCCCCGCCATGTTTGCAACTTGGGGAAAGTGATAAATCAAGTGAAAGAAAATTTATAGTTACAAAAGAAAATAAGCAAAAATTCAAGGTGATACGAGCGGTGGATTGCATTGTGTTTTATTTAATTCGGCCGAAGGAATACGTAGCGCAAAAATTAAATTATTATGCGAAATTCATATAGTTGTTAAGTTTCGGCGAAAATTCGTAAAAGAAGAAAATTGAGGTTAAGAAGAGAAGAGCCAGGAAACTACTTGCCAGGTATAATCATAGTAACATGTGTGCGGTACTGTTCACCTATAATGTTTTTTCTTAGAAGATTTGCTTCATAAGCCAAGACTTCCTACTGATGTTTATGCCTATATGTTCTATTGTGACTTCATAATTTTCCTGGTCCTGGTGATAAGACGGTGCGAATTGGAACGCGTGAGGCCATGGTCCATTATTTCGACGCTTGCGAACGTGCAACGCTTGATTCTTATTTGCTCGAAAGCAAGAAGTATTTATTTTTGTACGAATATCAATCATTCCGTGCTTCCTTCACGCGTGTGGATGATTTAAATTGTTGTTTGTATTGCATTGTTTGCGCGGTGTCGTCTATGCACCGCATCTCTACTATTTGAGGAATTGTTTCGCAATTCAACGTCTCATTTGGAGGAATGTTAATGTATTGCTAAAGCTGGGGTGGCGGGAAAAACTAATTTGGCTGAACCAAAACAAAAACTTCTGATTACAATATCGGGTCGTAAGACAGAGTATAAAAATCCTCCGTCTCCGAAGGCTGCTGACGTTGGCACTCACGAAGGACTTGTCAGACTCAACATTACTCGCAGTGGAAAACGTACGCCACCTACAGAACGAGCTCCTGATTTTTCATATCAAGAATCCTCATCAGACTTGGCCTACATAGTGGCTTCCAAAGACTATTTGCAGTCGGAGTTTGCTGCCGAAAGGAAGGGGTTAGTGCAAAAGAGCTCTTCATCAGCACGGCTGGAGAGGCAGTCATCTCGAGAAGAGTTCCTCGAAGAAGATAAAGTGCAGTTTCGACATCATGACCTTTTCCTGGAGCGTGGAAGCCGTTTTCCTCGCCCCGCAAGCCATGCACCCCTGAAAGCGCCAACAATCGATGAGAGGCTGAGTCGGGTTCTAGATTATGTGAACGAAACCTATTCCCAGAATAACCTTAACACACCTAACGCTATTGAATATGAGGCTTCTACTGAAACACCTGCTCAAACCATAAGCAAAGTATCCGATACTCCACCACTCCGTGATATTCAAAAGGACAAAAACTCATCCATTTTCCATTCAGCAACTAGTAATGACTCAGACGATAGTCCTTTAAGTGATGCTAGACGTAAAAGAATCAAATATGTAGGACAGCCGACGCTATACACAGTTGAAGAAAAAGAGATCCTTGAGGGAAGGCGTGAAGGATTCCGGAACCTTGCGGGAGTAAGTGAATATTCCTTTGAATCAGATTCCCTGAACGAAAGTCAAATGCCAGCTTTTAGTGATTCAGTGGTGAATCCTGAGGAGGCGGTAAGCATTCTATACAAGTTATACAATGCCGTATCTATTTATTTTGCGGGACATAACAAGTTCATTAAGTTCTTGACCATTTATTAATATATTAAACTTTTAATGGCTCAAACGCAACACTACCTAAAATTAAACTAAAATCATCATTCGAAATTAAAATATTGCACGCTAGTATTTAAAACAAGGCATGTGTATTAAATCAATTTTAGTCGTATAAAAGCTAGTGAAACATGACTCCATATTCCATTTTCGTATGTTTTACAACTAAGACCAAGAAAACGTTTTGACCCGAGTCGTTTCCTCGGTAAACTATTAAGTTTTGTTCTTTGTATGCTGCTGGAGAAATATCGAAAGTGAGCGAAGGTATACAAGAAGCACGAATGGGTGATTGTTGACAATGGAGTCGGAACTGTTGGGATCTCACAATACGCACAAGAATCTCTAGAAGACGTAGTATTCGCACAGCTGCGGATATTGGAACTGCTATCAAACAAAACGATGAATGCGGAGTCTTAGAGGGCGTCAAGGCAGCTGGGAGCGGACCACTCGTAGTGTGACGCATTTTGATATCCGAATTGGGAAATGTGCTCGTGGAACGTGGAAAACAACAAGAGAGATGGGGAAAGAACTGCGGAAGACGGAGTTGGTGTAATTATGCGCTTGGTTGTGTCGAGCGGACGATAACCTATAATTTAGTGGTTTGGATTCAGTGCATTCCAGCCTCGTAGCTGCAAACGATATTAGTGAGCTGTGATTTCTTCTTACAAAACACCCCACCCCAAAGACCGACCTCTGAAAAGCAACGGAGACGGCGAACGCAGAGTCTCGGGCTTTGCTGACAAAAGCAAGTCTGCGACCATGTCACGATTGGATTAGCCGAGTGAACGCCAAAACAAACAAAATGTTTTCTTACATAAACCTCTTCATAGTATGAACTGATCTCATTCGTGCAAATCATTTTCATAACGTGCAAACACTTTAAATGACGATTTAAAATAAACTAAATCTAAAACTATTTGGAATTATAAAATAAAAATATCCGTGATGTGCGAAGAACAAATTATCTGTTTATCTGCGCGCGTGATAGATTTTAAAATAAGAGAGTGTGTTTACGAACTTATTGGTGAGTCGAAACAGCCAACAATTAAAATTTGCGGGGAATACTCTGTTGATGTGAACTTTTTTTTTAATTAATTATTACCAGTCGCCGTGCACCTAGAGCTGACCAAAATTTCTCAATGCAATCACGGTGTTGATAGTGCAACGATAAATATGGGTACCCAACGCCATTTGAATTGAGGACAAGCCGCAATTACTCCATGGCCTGCCGGGATTACAGTAATGGATAACTACTCGTACACATACAATACCCAAGCCCCATTTCGATAACGATTTCAATCCGTGCGAAGAACCAGCACTGGAGCAGTACTAATTAGCTGATGCCGCGTTTGGTTCATTTTCAAGGTTTCGGCAACCCCCGCTCTACTGATCATTGTCTGGGACGAGCTGGTTAACGGAAACACGTTCGCCATTCCTGGCATTCAAAGCGCATCGGATCGACAGTTCCTCGTGTTGCAGCGTATTCAACTGGCCCCACAATCATCGAAATGGATTTTGTGTTCTGCATCCACCGCTAGCAAGTGAATTATATTCTCCTGTGTCAGGAACTATGGTAGAGAAGAACACATCAGTTGAGGATACCCCAGGGTTGAGCAATACATCGTGTTATGGAAAAGGCTGGTTATTCAAAGTGAAGCTCAGTGAAACTTCAGAAATTGATAAACTTATGGATGAGAAGAGTTACGAACAATTCTTGAAAACGGATTCACACTAGCGCCCGTTTCAAGCGATTTTATTACTAAATTTTGTATGGCATTCGCCCAAAGAACCTTTATAGTGATAGGTGAATTATTCGGCCTTAGATCATTGTCGAATTACATTGTTGCTTTTAAGTTAACAAAAGTGAAAATTTACAGGACGTATCCAGCACCCATCGAGCGCTCGACGGAACATGCGGTGAGTCCTTTTTATTTAATAAAATTTAATTCTAATATTTGTATGATATAATTATTCACATTATATTAATTATTTTATTTAAATTTCATTCACATTTAAATTTCATTTACTATATTATTATATCCGATATACGAGTATCTTATCAGCAATAATTTACTTATTACCTTCTATCTTTCTATCTTTGTTAAATTTGAATAGATTTGAATTGAATTTTTAAAAGTTTTCCGTAAAATAACAGAAACAAAGAATATTTATCCATTTCTATCTTAAATTATGAATGCTACAAAAAAATATAAACCTTAAAAGTCAACGTTTGAAAGTGATAATACAACAATACAACTATGATTCAAATATTTTTGTTATAATGATTATAATAATCATGACTGAAAAAAAATTCTTCCGAATGAAAACAGAAATAATAAGCAACGCGAAAATAAAAATGATGAATTAAACGAAAAAATCGGTCTTTTCCCTTCCGGTTTTTCTAACCGAGTATAGGACCCGGTACGGTGGCAGGCTTCAACCCCAAAACATGAGCCAGCCACCGGGTAATTAATAATCCTTTCTGTTTCAGGTGACGTCATGGGTTGAGTGGCCCAAACAGAGTGCCTTTTTATGGCATAGATTTATGCAATTCAATTGTATAATTCTATGATATAAATTGGTCATCGGGGTACTCCCCTTCTGATGGGAAGGTTCATACAATTCAAGTTGTATGAGTTTTCCACTCAGAAGAGGAATACCTGGCCACTTCAACAAGTTATCAATGGATTTATTCCGGTTGGGTGGGTGTGAAGGGGCTCCACCACCACCCGGTTGCCCCTCTTTCATTTGTGGGCCATGAACTTCGTCGGGTAAAGACGAGGTTACCCCGAGTCCGCCTTTCTTCTCAGGTTTCACTTGTTCTAGTAACAAGTACGTCTCCTTCGGTGAGGTTATCTACAACTTTGCGACTTTGGTCGCCTTCTTTTTTGACCTGGAAGCAGGTCTCTTTGCTATGCGCTCAGCTTTCTTCCATTCCTCCGTTCCATCTGTTGGTGCCACATCATCAATAATTTTGATAACGTCTAATTCCGTCGATAAAGCATGCACTCTGAACTTCCACACACTATATTTCTCCCCATCAAAGGGTTTAATGTTCCTTTTCACACTTGCACCTTCCATTTTATTTGCAAATTTTCATTTTTGATTAAAATAATTTTTAATGCGATATTAGTTTGCTTAAACTTATTTTTTCACATTCGCACTTCTTTTTTTTCACAAATCAATATCCTCTACGTACGATTCAACCGACGAGTGAACTGGGCCCAGAACCTGTAGGATATCGAAAACGTCCACGTTCAGAAAAACACGTCTTGCTCTTGTTCAAGTTTATAACCGAATATATTTCCTTTTAAAATAGGACGCATCAGATGTGTCTTAACATATTTTCTTCTTCAACAAGAAAAACTATCATATGGACGCGAAACTCAACATCTGTGCACACAAATCCTCATTTCGAAATTAAGGGTTCAGCTGTTTAAATATCCTAAACAAACAATACTAATTCGAGCTGAGCAGAGGATGAGTTGAGCGTGCAATAAAAATAGATGAAGTTTGTTGTTCTTATCCTAATGCAAGATAATTTTTGCTTTTATGAAAGGATATAGATACCAACAATAATTTGTTTAAAAGAGTTGTCTACAATGAAAGCCACTCCAAGCTCATAGCTTCTTTGCAATTTTCCGCTTTTAAACAGGATGTCTGTTTGTCAAGTATGCCCTCACCGTACCATCTGGTTTCTTGCACTATAAGAATCTTGATTTTATATTTCTTTATTTCATACTGAAGTTACCGCAGTACACCTGGTCAGTTCAATGATCTAACATTCCAAGTTCCAAAAGAATAGTCCTTTACACATTGTGATAGTCGTTGCCGTTTATCCAACCCAATCTGAGGCTGTTCTCCTGGTTCCATTGCAAGTAAATATTAAGTGGAGCATTATCAGAACTTCGACTTAGTTGGTTTTGGTCCACGAGTGGTATTTTATTTCCCATATACCCGCCGTCTAGCAGATTTAGACGCGTCCGTTGGGGACAGAAAGAATCACCGTTTAGATTTGCGCTAATATGGACGGATCTGAGAAGGAAAAACTTCTGGTAATCGGTGAATCAAAATCACCAAGTTTCTTAAAAAATCAGCCAAAACTTCTTGTCACTTATAAAGCATACAAAAAAAGGATAAAGAATTAGGAAGAGATCAAAGAAAGGTTCTCCTTGTCATTGATAATTGTCTAGTTCACCTATCGGTTAAAAATTTACGTTGGAGTGAGGTGGTGGTTCCTCCCAAAGTAATGGCAATTTTGCAGCCAATGGATCAAGCTACAATGCTTTTAATCTGTTTATTCAAGTCAATTGTCGATTAAATTTTTGAATTCAAGGGGTATTTTGAAGTTTGAGATCTCACTACCGAAGGGAATCGCTATTAAAACTGATAGATGCCTATGACAGCAATGATGACTTTAAAGTATAAATCACGGAAGCTATTTTCATGTTGGTAAGTGCTTGGTGAAATGTTAACAAAAATACAATATTAAATTATTTTCATGATATTGGGCTTAAAGCTGATACGATGGTTGATGTTATTACACTTGCCAAATGGATTTCAGCAAACAAAAGTGAAAGCAAAGATGTAATATTATCTCAATGGGCAGATACCAATTGGTTTTTCCGATTCTAATGAATTTGATTTGAATGTGTACGACATAATTGATAAATATACAATAACTGCTGAAAACTTAGACGATATTGGCTTAATTCACTCAATCTTCGAAGGAGCTAATAACAATGAGTGTGAACATGAAGACGAGCCAGAAATTGAAAAAAAATTTACCTACGTTACAAGCAGCACTTTCAGCTATGAAGACTATAAAGCACTTCGCACAGATAACCTGCTCGGAAAATGGTGAACTTTTGTCTGCTGCTGGTATTCTCGGAAGAAATATAAACCAAAAAGATCTGAAAATACGGAATATTCAGAAAAAAGTCACAGACTTATTCCGACTAAATCGTCAAACTCCAGTCAATTCCAGATATCAATTTAAAATTAATGTTTATTTTTTATGCCACAAATTACAAGCATGTTTAAATGTTAAACAAACTTTTTTCATTCAAATCACCTATACAACATATACAGTCAGAGTAATCGGATGTAACGAACAACATTTTGAGTCCCTTGGAAGTTGGTTATAACCGAGTTCGACTGTATTGTTGCTTTCTGGAATAAGATATTATCTTATTTCTATGATGATTTATGGCTATAGAATGAATTCTTTCTCGGCAAAAGATCGTTATTAATATTATTTAGCTTTATTTTAATACTTTTACATCTTAACAAATGCCTATGTGGGAAAACGTTTGTCCACCATCGGATAATAATAAGCAAATCTTCAGTATAATACAAATAAGAATACTGACTTTTTCAACTGGCGGTGCTAATGAAGATTCTTATTTTTTTGCAATGCTGATATTGGTTGAAAAATCACAGAAAAATTATATGAATTCAATATTTCCTTATGTGAAAACCAAATCAAAACCCAAGTATCTGCCTGTATGGGAAGCGTGTATCATTGCATCACACACTATTGTTGCCTTTTGATAATCAAAAACAAACTCACATGTTATTTTTATGCAATCATCTCCCCTAGATTACTATACATAAAAAATTAAGTATACTAACTATTAAAATAAAAACGTGGGAGCTTTCCAAATTCAATTCTTTTAATTTTGTAGATAAAGTTGCGTGTCAATATTCATTCACCTGAGCAAATTGTGAGACAAAAGTACAAGCAAGAGCTGGAAGAAGCCTTTGAAATTATGTGCATCCATTATACTTAGCAGCACTATAGCGACTTTTTCTGACTTATTTGTCGTTGGAAGATTGAAACAGCAACGACTTAAATAACTTAGTACGCAGATCTTTGCTTCCTCCCCTGCCTTCTGAGCACATGAACTCAATAACATATACTATGTATACTCCGCACTAGTTCTTGATTTTTCGAACTCCATTTCCCCCATCCAAGACGTTTTTGCTTCCCGGTTCCAGCTCAGTTACACTTCACGCTTCTACGGTTTCCGCTGATGAATTGCAAATTCACTATCGACAAATCTTCCAGAGAAAAGTGACCCGAGTAGAAAGTCCAGCATGAGTAGTAGCTACTGTTGTTGACTGTGAATGTGAATTTATTTGTTTTTCCCTTTGCGCTCGCAGTTCGTATTCAAATTCTTTCTTTTCACATCATGCTAATGCCGCAGCCTTGTCTCAGATCATTTTCCTCCTTGAGTTGCTACCCGAAGACGCCCAACTACACTGTACATCGCAACACTATGCTAAAATGAATTTTAACGAAGCTCGTTCCGTTTGAAACGTATTTACAATTTAAAACTAGATGGCCCTGGAGATAGTTATCGACCAAATAAAGTTAAATGATACACTAAAGACACAGATAACAAAGGCTCTCATTCAAGGAGACAACGACAATCCCTTGGCAATGATGGCATGATAAATAGACGAGATATCAATAGAACCGATTCACAGAGGACAGTCCTGAAAATAGTCCATAAAAGGAAAAGCGAGGATATTTCCTTTAAAAAATATCGGAAACCATTAAAGATATGCATAGGCTCGTGAAATGCTATTAGTGCAGCAATAAGTCCATGGACGAGTCCTTATTTGAGAATAACCAGAATGATCACCACTTTTCGCCTAACACAAGTTTAGGTAATTTCAACGATTACTGTGCATTTTTTCGACACTGATTCGAGCGTTGAATAGAAAAGCAACCTCACGGTCACTATCCCAACATTATCTAAATTTCATTTCATCCTTGAACCACCCTCAGCTTTCATGGCCTTTGCCGGCGTTTTGAAACGGACCCTTGTAAGCTCGTATCTTAACACACCTTGTATTTATTCAAAACACATTGGCGCCGCATTTCTTTCAGGTTTTCACAATCTTTTCATGGATGAGGTGTGTGAATCGTGGACATGGTGATGAGTTCCCTCCTAGGTGCTGGACTCGTCGCAGCTCGAATTTATGGAAAGTGACCGACAACGGTCGCCGCGGGGTCATCAGTTGGTCCATTTGAGCGTTCGTCGACTGACCGTTCACTTTAAGGACCTTTTCAAAATACTAAATGCTCCACTTGTGCCGTCAATGCTTCAACTTGAAAATATCGCACACAAAGATGTAAAATTACGTGAAACGACAGAAGACGAGGATTGTAATCAAGCTCCTTCGATAAACGAATGCGATAATTTTAATTGGAATGAAAAGCGAAAATAGAGAAAGGTGCATTCATACTGGACGGAGCTGGAAAGGGATGGTTGCGTTTGAATATTGCTGAATGGTAGTGGGTTGGGGTTGGGGAGTCGTAAGTGATGACTTCGGGTTGCAATTAAACTACTTTTTAATAATATGAAGAACTTTCCTTCACTTGACTGCAAAATTATTTTTCGCGTAAATGAAGTGCAGACGTATCTGATGGAAAATGTAATGGGGTTCAGTCATAGAATAATGTAATTAAAATAAGATGGAAAATAAATTTATGGTAAGCACTTTTTTGATGATTTCACTTCAGAAAAAAATTACTAAAGGTGTCAAATATTTACCATTTGGAGGAATAAGTATTTCTAAGGACTAACTGGCGGCTCCAAAACTTTAATTTGGCTTATTTTTGCTCTCTTTTGTACAACTGACATTTTTTAAACATTTGCTTTCATTAAAAGGTTTCGGTAGATGCCAGTATTTGATCGACTTCCATAGAAAAAAATCGTCAGATTTCCTCGAATTGTTAAAAATATTTTTTATTTATGTCAAGACTATATCCTCTTAAAATGCAGTTATGTTTTTCAATGATGAAGGAATTGGATTATAGTGGGAAAGTCTTCAAAATAGTACCTTCTTTATGGCGTCCAGAAACAGAATCAAGGGGTGGATGTCTTCCTCATAATATTGTTGGAGGAACGGTAAGGGTGATCGTATCGCTCAAGTTGCACTGATGGCTGTAGCTCTAAACAGACTTGCTAGGCAAGTTCGATTCACACCAGCCGTGTCGGCCAATGGAGCAAACCATGAAATGTCAAGTTTGCGATTCAGCCGAAGTTTACGAATTTCTCGGCCCAAATCTACTAAAAATTTTTCACCACTGAAGTCCCACTGATTAAACTAACCTGTGCACTATAATGCACGCCATCGAGCACAAAACTTGAAATTACTCGCGGTGTTATTGTGATCCGCTCCGCTCTGTTTTCACTAGATTCTGGATAATGCATCACCAACTTTATTACAATAGTTTAACCTCGGAGGGGAACTATGTCAATTGGAAACTCGGAAATAAAGTTTACCTGTCAAAATTGATGTGGTGATACCTCCTCCATTCGTTCTTGTAATTCATATGTTTTTCTTTTTGTGATAGGGAGATTTATGCCATTCACGTACAGAGTAAGGGACTCCCATGCTCGCAAGAAGGTGACTGGACTCTTATTGAACATCTCCCTTGTCAGCCTGGAACCCTAGCCTGGGACCGTTTGACACATTACTTCGGGCCGGGTTTCGTTTTGTTACACCATGAGTCGCCGTCAAGCTGGTGGACCCCTTTTCTAGCGGGAGAGGAGAGGGGAAGAATAAGTGCCAGAAAAGCAATCCCCCAGCCCCAATGCCCCCAGCTACGGTAAGTCCCTTTTTAGGACTGCCTGAACGTAATGTGCCACCTGGTTCCATTTGTCAACGGATTCGAACATCACTGCGACTATATTACCCGGGGTGAGCTCTTCTGTATCCCTGTAGAAGTTCTTTCACAGCCTGTTTCATTTTTGCAGGCAAAAAACGTGTGGAAGGCATTGTCTTCCTCTCCTGGGCGAAATCGACAAACGGGGGACCGTGACTTACCAATCTTGTGCCGGTAAGACCGAAAACACCAATGACCGTTCAAAACCTGGGTCAGATAGAAGTCAGTCTCACCATGTCTTCAATCAAGCCTGGGTCGCACATCCGAGATAAGGTGCGCAGTCGACCTTTCCGTCGAGCACTTCACCCAAGACTGCTGCCAATCGTTGAGTGAGCGCATACTCGTTTTGACGTTGGTAAATAACACGGCACTCTTTAACAAGGAGGGCCTGCCATAACTCTCACCTTCCATAAATTGAGTTTGAAAAACTATTATGGTTATTATGATTTAAAACTCGCCACCATTTCGTTTCAAGTATTTTGACCCCGCCGTTTGGTTAGCCATGATAACACATCAATATTACAAACCAATTCTAAATTTTTTAACATATTTGTAGTGTCTACGTCCGTTGCAAACGTGTATCTTCATAGTATCAGGTGTTAATGTTGTTGTAATTGTTAAATATTCAATCGGCTGTAACTTCGCTGTTTATTATTCAATCATTGTGAAATTTTTGGAGCACATACAATTACTTATAGCTTTTGAAAAATTTCAGGGTCCCATCTTGATTTTATATGCAAAGATGTAAAATTTATAAAATGTGCTATTATTAACAAAGTTGATCGAATTTCAACTTCTGAGGTATTTATTGCCCTTATACTCCTAAAGTTACACCACTGTGTTTTCGGGTCAAAGGTGTCCAATTGCGAGGGGAACACAAAATTTTCGTACATTGCCCCTTCCCCTGCACCCCTGAAAGCAAAACTTGTTGATTTAAGACCTGTTTTGGGAGGTTCTCATTCAGACCTTTCATTGCCTACATTCGGTGAAATTTTTTTTCGGGGGCAACTCCCCTATATGGGGGGCCCCCCCTTAAAGACCTTATAAATTTCTTTTCGTGGTGAAAATTTGAAGAGGGCGTCACTTTGCACCTATTTACAAAATCTTATGTGTCTAGCTTATATAGTTTGCGAGAAAAAGTGGTGTAACACACGGGCGGACGGACGGTGGGACAGACGGACAGACTGGACGCGATTTTAGTAGGGTATTGTAAAATGACTTTACAATACCCTAAAAAATTTCGCCTGCTTGGCGTCCAAAAACGAATCTATCCAATTTCCGGTGAGGGCGTTTTGCATCCAGCAAAATAAATGAGAACCAGACGGAGCAAGGTCCGGACTATAAGACGGATGGGCCAAAACTTCCCATCCACTATTTTCCAAATAGCTCAAGCAGCATTTCAGACATACAGAAGCGCCGTTCAAAGTCTCTCGGTTACAACTCTGTATCCGGCGGCTTTCAAACGTTTCGAAATGGCCTGCTGAGTCACTCCCAACGATTTGGCAAGTTTGTCTTGCGTTTGACACGAATCCTCATCGAGTAGCATCTCCAATTCTTCGTCTTCAAACTTTTTTGGCTGTCCTGGGCGTTCTTTATCTTTGATGTCAAAATCGGCATTGAAACCATTCAAAACACTGTGTTTTCGCTAAAGCATCGTCGCCATAGACTTCTACAAGCAAACGATGACTTTCCGCAGTAGCTTTCTTTGCAAAAAAATGACTCAACAGAACCTCCCGCAAATGCTGTCCTTTTCTCCAATTTTCGAAGTTATTCATCGTGAAAAATAATAATGATGCACCCAAGATAAAATTGTTTTGTTGATTGATTTTGATAGCTGTCAAATGTACCTTCAAAATGACATATATATAAGGTTCGAGCTTTCACGATATTTTTTAGTACGGACATCTAGCGTCAAATTCCGGTTATCAAGTTGTACACTCAATACTAGTATCGAAAAATCATCTTCAACGGTGAAGCTCATTTCTGGCTCAATGGTTTTGTTGATCAGCCAAATATGCGTTATTGGTCAGTACCAAACCCACATGTGCTTCTTGAGACACCGCTGCATCCGTTAAAAGTTACTGTTTGGTGCGGTTTTCATGCCGGAGCAGTGCAGGAACAAGGTAGGCACGATTTAAGGAACGCTCTTTGTCAGTTAACTACTTAAACTAAGTACCCTATTCAATAGCAATAACCGACGTGAAGGTCTAGAGCTATCTTGCCAGGGAAAGAATGGGAATAAAGGGAGTTGTTACGGTTAGAATTAGGAATCATGGGGTACTAGGTCACTACAAATTATTAATTTCGAATTGTTAATATTTTAAGTCGATTGTTCTGTCTTTAGACTGGGGTAAAGTGGTCAATAACCTTTTTGTAAAATTTAGTGTCAGGATCTTTTATTATTAGCTTAATCAATTACTTTTCGAGAGCGATTAAAGAAAGTCTGCTTAAACGCATTTGACTGATCGAGTTTCTATAATAATTTTTAATGCGCATAAGAGCAGAAACGTTTCGTTCAACTGATGCTGAATTAGTCGGTATCGAAACAGTTAAGCATAAAATCTTAAAGATGTCCAAAACATCATCTTTTAAATTGTGTTTTGAAATAAATTTTAAAGTATCTAGGTTATCTGTTGAAAGTCCTAAAATACTGGGGTCAGAATACCAAAATTAAAGATCGTTATGAAACTTTTGCTTTGCGAACATTTTCAGATAATTTAATAGAAGAGAGTCTAATAGATCAGCTAGGATTTTTTTTTATGCTCTGAAAATTTTTTCGCTACATATAAGGCTTAAAAAGGTTAACTTCTTATTCTACGTCTAGCACTCGTTGGGTGTAGACGTGCTTTTGTTGAGGTTAGTTAGATTTACAGCAGTAAAAACCAGTATGTCTTGCTCAAGCGGTATATTCAGTGCGACTGATTTCTTTAGCAAAAGAACTCAAAGTAATGATAACGCAGTAACCTGATATACATGTAATAGAAGTGAGAGAGAAAGAACAAAGGAATTTTAGAGTTAGTATTGCATTTTCACAGTGTTATGTAAATGTATTTCAACAGTCTCCCACAATGCAAAGTCAATCTATTGCTCTTTCCTTCGTAACAATTTAAAGTAAAATTTCATTTTTTTTCAGAATTCATAATACACAAATATTAACTTAACAATGCACCAAAAAAATATGATTCGTTTTTATGATAATCTAAGTAATTTAATAAATTTTTGATGATTGTTCCTGGCGAGCACTTTCGTCAAAATATCAGCAACCATTTCCTGGGTAGATGCGTATTTGATGTCAATAATGCCCTCATTGAACATTTGTCTGATGTGAAGAACGCGCACATCAATATGCTTTGTGCGCGCATGGTAAACAGGATTCTTCACAAGTTGTAAATCACTCTGGTTGTCTCCATAAAGCAATGTTGGTCCGTTGATGACGTTTTCAAAATCCATCTCAGCCAACAGCCTTCGTAAGGAAATAATTTCTTTCGTTGCTTGGGACATGACAAGATACTCTGCTTCCGTAGAACGCAGAGCTACGACATGTTGTTTTTGAAATTCCCAAGATATGGGGTCTCCATCAAGTGTAAACATTTATCCCGTAAATGACTTTCTTTCATCATTATGGCCAGCCCAATCAGCATCAGCGTATCCCATCAAAGAATGACCTGTTTTAGAATAAACGATTTTTAACTTTATAGTGGAGTTAAAATATTTCAAAATATTCCTCGCAGACATCAAATGCATTGAATGTGGATCCTGATTGAATTGGTATAGCCTTACCATGCAATGGAATATGTCCAGTCTCGTCATCAGTGCCAGGTACATAAGAGATCCGATTATTGACTGATACATATTTACGTCAGCCTTTTCACAGTTTGTGCTGTCGCTGCAAGATTTTAAAATCGTTCCTCGGTTGAGTGGCGTTAATGTCGAGCTACATTCCAACATACGATTCTCCTGAAGAAGGTTTTCGATGAATTGTTCTTGGTTAATTGTTATGTCTTCTCGTTCTACATTTCTGTATATTTCAATTTCTCGAAAGTATTCTGCAGGTCCTTTGTCAATTATGTTGAAAACAGATAATAAACTTTTTTTAATGTCGTTCAAATCATCTTGATGAGAGCTTGCGATCAGCATATCATCGACATAAACAACAATTATGCTCGCTTTTTCAGCTCTATTCATAATATAGGCACAAGTTTCCGCTTTACATTGAATGAAACCGATTTTTTTCAATGTCTCATCCAACTTCTTGTTCCATTCGCGTCCGGATTGTTTTAACCCGTAAAGAGCTTTCTTTAACTTGCATACTTGCTCCGGGTATCTTTCATCAACAAAAGTTTAAGGCTGCTCCATATATATCAGTTCCTCGAGTGTGCCGTTAAGATTTGCAGCAGTTACATCTACTAAATGCAACAATAAATTAAATTCAGCAGCCAACGCGAGGACACATCTTACTGTCGAATAACGTGCTACCGCCAAAAAAGTGTCCTTATAATCAATATTCACTTTTTGACTACACCCTTTGGCCACAAATTTTGACTTGTAGCGAACTATTTTTCTATTTTGGTCGGTCTTAATATTGAATTACCATTTACATTTTATGGGCTTCCGTCCTTTCGGCAAGTCTACCAAATCCCAGGTTTGATTCTTTATGATGCCATCATATTCTGCTTGCATTGACTTTTTCCACTCATCTACTTGTGGACCTGAAAGCGCATCTTCCACAGTGAGGGGACTACATCCGTTAAGTTAATTGAGTTTTTTTTTCCGGCTCGAACTAGGTGCGGTCTTCCTGGTTTACCCGTCCTGATAATTCTGGGTGTACCTCCTTTATTATAAGATTTCGCAATTAATTTTTCTTTATTTTTTTCATTTTCGTCTTGATCGCGTTCGTAAACTTCATCACTGTCCTCGGGTTTGTTTGGTGATATAGTCTTACTACTAGAAGTCTCTCCCATTACCTCGAATGTGTCAATTTCCACATTTTCTTCTTCGGGTTCATTATCGAAAATAACTAACTGATAATCGTTATCCTCATTTGTATCATATTTGTTTTCCAAAAATGTTACATCTCTGGTTTTGTACAATTTCCGTGAATTGTGTTCATAAAGCCGGTAAGCCTTTGCTTCTTCACTTTATCGTACAAATTGTAGTAATCGAGCAGTTACACTATTAAACTGCTCGAAAACAACTATCTCAACCACAAATACAACAAACCATCAAGAATGCGCTAAAGCGGGAGAGTCATGGACGTATGGAGATGTGTAGATGACCCATCCGCAACAGCCTTAAAGCAAACACCCACACTTAGATGGTTGTTCCAAGTGAGAAATAGTTAAGCTGTTCTGTCATTCTGTGATGATTTAGTAGACTTGGGTTCGGATGGCAATTTCCGCACGATCTTCGAACCCAACAAAGCAGAAGATCCAATGCTTGTTCCACAAGATGCAGCTGTGTTTTCTAGTACCGATCAAGAGAAGATAACTAGCTTTGATAGTAATCCATTTGACTGTGCTCTACGAAAAACAACATAAAAAAATGATCCGTTCGAAATCGTAGCACAGCAAATCAAAGTATCAACGTCCTTCAGACGAATTTATCTTCTACAGAAAACACAGGACAGAATCCTACTTATATTGTGGTTATGGGTACGCCTAACGCTATTATGCCCGCTACTCCGATTCGACAACAAACTCAAATTGTAATAAACAATCCAAGCTCTATGGAGTTCAAGCAACTGCTACGAAATCGCAGCCAATCTGTAAGCTTGCATGACAAATCAACAAAGAGAGGATCAATTAATACTCCTAGCTCGCCGAGTATATTCACCACGCCTACGCAACCTCAAACGCACAAAAGGAAGAGTACGATAAGCTTTTTGCCTGGACATTCCGCCGCAAATCAAAGAGGACCCCAAACACAAGATATTCCAAAGCAATCGAATTTAGAAAGACGACAAAGTCTTAATTCAGATCGCAACGCCTTTTTACCGAAGATAACGGCTAAAAATATGTCAAATATTGGCGTGGAAGCAAATGCAAAAAGTCTCAAATTTAAGGCAAGTGAAAGTATTCATCGAACAATTGGTCCACTCAAGGCAACTGTACCTTGAAAGAAAGTTCTACCAATGGCGACAACTCCATCAAATCTAACTTCCCGTACAGAAGCGTTAGAATCTGAACTACTTACTAGCACACCGATTGTAGTCACTTCTACTTCAAATTCTTCTACTAAGTCCCCTCCTCACAGATCCAATGTCGCTGCCACAAATAAATTCCACAGTCCTTCCTTATCGGCGTCTCCAAATATGAAAGCAAGCATTAAGCCTTCCCTAAGCGGCTTACAGCGAAGACGGTCATTGACTGACTCTAAGTCCACAATGTTAAGTAGTAATACTTGTTCTAGTAAAACTTCTGCAAATTCAAGTCAATTTCTTCGAAGATCAACTTTTGGCATTTCACGTAAAACTACAACACCACCGCAAACCCACGGAACGATAACCACAGAACTCCACTAGCCATCAATTCACTAAAAAGCTGTCAAACAGCCATATTTGTTTTGGTTGGTGTTCTGTTTTGGTACTAATTCGCACGCGAGCAGATGAGAAGATGAATGAAGTTGGTGGGAGATGAGGAACAAATGACGGGAGGAGGGGGAAAAGGAAGGTGGTGCAATTTTGCCATGTGTTGAGGGAATTGCTCGCAAATTGAAGTTTTGGTTGACAATGCGTATTCAATTGGTACCATTTCCACCTACTCTATAAGTACCGGAAGAAATAAAATTTGTTATAATTACAGTGCTCTATGGTAGACCTGCTCTGGTACTAGTTCCAAGCATGGATGCTCTGCGATTTCCTAAAAGGCGGAATTTTTTATGTGAATATTCTTCTTCTTCTTCTTTGTAGCACTACAGCCCCTCTCGGGCCTTCGCTTAGAGATAGTTAGAGTATCTCATTTTCATGACCGTATTGATTTTTTTGGACGTTGGTTTGGTCAGTACCATGCTCCCGTGTGCTTGCTTATCTATGATATGATCTGATTAAATCATCAGTACATATCACCACTGAGTGAACACTCGTAGTCTGTCCGAAAAATCCCCTGAACTAAATCACGTTGCTCCCAACGAGATTTGAACCTGGGATCTTCGGCTTATGCGTTCATGCTCTAAGCACTAGACGACACAGACTACTTATGTGAATATTCCCGTTCGTGAGTGTGAATATTCCCGTTCGATATTCGTGATCAGTTACTAAACTACTTTGTTCATTTTTGCATTGTTTCCGGGAAACAAACTCAAAAATTGTGAGTATATATATTTGTATGTATATATTTTTTTTTAACATTTAAATTTTATTTTTTTTAAACATTTCACCTCTCAAAAAGAACTGTAAGAAGTAATAGTAACAGTTTAACTGATATGATTAAAACTTAACGTAAAATAAACGAACAGGGGCAGCACGTTTATTGCTTGAACCGTGTTAAATTTGAATATTGGAGAAAACTGTAAACGTTTAAGTACCAAGAATACAATGAAGTAATTAAAGTCACGATTCGGTCTTATCATTTTGGTTCCTTCTGACCGGGTACAGGACCCGGCACGGTGGAAGGCTTTTTCCAGGGGAAAAATGAGCTAACCACCGGGCGCGCTACTTCTGATTTTTGGTTTCAGGGCCCCTCGCCGGGTTGGGTGGCCTCTAGTTTAAGTGCTCTTGTTGTGGCATGGGGCTATGTGACCCGATCACATAACTCTATGACACAAATTGGTTACCTTTGTATTTCTGTTTTGATGGGAAGGCTCATGCAAGGTATGTCTGTATGAGTTTTCCGCTCAGAAGGGAAATATATGGCCACTGCAATATTTTGGATCTTGATCCGGTTGGGCGGGTGCGAGGGGGCACCACAACCATCCGGTTGCCCTACTCTTATTTGTGGGCCATGAAAATCTTCGGGTAACGACGAAGTTCCCCTAAGTCCGTCTGTTTTGGCTTGTTTCGACTTGTTCTTTGAACAAGCAATTCCGTCCTTAGGTAGATACCTACAATTTTTCGACTTTGGTCGATCTTTTCTGTTGACCCAAGAATTCGTGAATGCGTAATTCTTTTGCAGTCGGTTCTTATGCTGGGGGATGAACCCGCCCCACGACACCGCAATGCTAGCCTGCCAGCGCATTCACGCGTCCCCAGACTAGGCCAATCTCGGCTAACATTACCATCTTCTTTCGCCGAGGTAGCAGAACATTGCTGCAGTCCTTCACGGACAGTTTAATACCTACTAATCACTACAAAATATAACTGATATTCCTTTCGGATCAAATTTCGACTTCCGGTAAATTCATTTGAATCAGCATACACCGAGCCATTTCGATCAGTGTGCGATTTGCACGCTCAGCCACACCATTCTGCTGCGGTGTGTATTCAACACTTAATTGCCGACGGATACCAAACTGATTGAGATATTCCATGAAATCACGACTTAAATACTCTTTTGCATTATCGTTGCGAAACATTTTTATTTTACACCCCGTCTGGTTTTCTGCGATTTGCTTAAATATTTTTAGCACACTATGTATTTCACTGTTTTGCTTCAAAAATGCAACAAACACCATTATGGTGCAATCGTCTATGAAAGTGGCAAAATATTTTGCTCCACCAATCGAATTTTGTCTCATTGGATCACATATATCACTATGTATAAGTTCTAGTGGCTTCTGATAACGATTTTCCGAAAATTTTGTAAACGGTATAACTGCCATCTTTTGTTTTAAACAAACTTCGCAGTTTTCTACGCGTTCGACACTTGAAATGTTTACGTCAAGCCCGTGCACCATTTTATTGTTATACAGTTACAAATACTTTTTCTATTCAGATCACCATACCGACTATGCCATTTCAAATAATCATCATTCAATGCACTATTTATCGCGTTTCCATTCGCATACTGTGCATCATTTGTGGTGATAAACAAATTACCGACCCTTTTCGCTGTTACAATCGCCGGTTATTTTCGTTTTATTATACACTGCTTGCATTCGGAACTCACTGTCATGTTTTTTGCTGCTGCTTTTGACACTAAAATAAAATTTGCACGAAGATCAGGTTACATACATACAACACTTCTTTTAGAGTTACCGGCTGATTTTCGGATGTTAATCTCACTGTACCTTTGTCTTTTGCGTCAATTGTTTGACGCATACATCATACATTCACTTATAATCATCAAATATTCGCAAAATCTCATCTACCGTCACCACTTTAATCCATTGTATATCAGCGGCATCACTGCCAGGACAAAGGATCCAGATCCATGATCACCGACGAACAACAAACCAACATCTGTCGTCGCCACTTCTATGTATCCTTAGACCAGACATGGCTATCGCTGAACTACCACGGATTTGCCCATGGTCGCAAAACACCCACCAACGACCATCCGTCGTCGCGATTTTAATATATTGCAAATCAGCGACGTTGGTGTTATAAGCAAGCACGGCATCGATGCTAGGACCGAGCATGGGTACCACCGTATCATTATCCATTCGAACATGGTCCCCAAATGCCCACCCAAGACAATCCGTCGTCACCGCTGTCATACATTTTACATTGGCGGCATCAGTGTTATGACCAAGAACTAATATTAATTAACTGACAATGGCCCACTATCGGCAATCGAATTCATTGGAAATGAGTTCTAGCACCTAACAACGAAGTGAGCGTCTACCCGACCCTCATTCATTCGCTTTTCATCACAATCCATCGCATGGCCACCTTCCGCCACTACAAAACATTCATAATAGGCAACCACCAACCAACCCAACAGATTTAGTCGGAAATTTATATTGGGGCATGAGCAAATTCCTACTGAAAACAGATTGTCGCACAAATTTTGTTTTGCTGTTTGCCCGGAGTGTAAATGGTTCTGCTTTTTCGTTACATCTGAAAAGTTTTACCCCGCAGTAAAGAAGTTTCACTAGAAAAAATGACGTTTAATACAATCACAGAGAAGACGAACAAAAAACGGAGATTAAAAGACAGTCTTGTGCAGACTGAGATTCCTGTGGCGTTCGGGCGCGGTAAAAAAATGATACGAACGCCAGAGCCTCCTATAAAGGAAAAGCGGGAAACTCTGCAGGACATGCCAGAAAATTTAAAGAAAATCGAGTGTTAGATGGTCACTGCCAGGATCGCTACCAAAGCAACTGAGACAAGGGCCGTAAATCCCGAATTAAAACGAACCATCCTGAAGTCCACGAAAAGATTACAGCAGGAAAAGACAGGATTAACCAGACAAAAGAAGCAACTTTGTGTGATCTCATCCCCAATGTCAAAAATGTGGCGAAAGTACTGTATTCAGGAACAGAAGCCGATGATCTCTCCCAAGAACGATGGTCACAAAAACAAATTACCGCCTGGCGACATGATGAAGAAAGGCTATTCCTAAAAGCGGGAGATGTTTTGAAAATAATACAATCTGCAAAAAATCGACAAAGCAGTAAAGATTGGGCTCCTTGAACTAGAGGAGCTCCTAAATCGTATAGAGCATTATCAGAGGAGCTGGTTAAGGGCCAAAGAGGACCAGAAGACCAAAGAAGAGCGCTTGGAGTGAAATCTAAAGAGCACGTACAGATAGCTCTGCCATAAAAAATCAATAAAATAATGGCGACTAGCCCAATCGACGCAGATCGGGATAAAAAAAAGGAAGGAAGAGGCACTTGATGGGCAAGGAACGCCAGATCAGGGGATTTTTGAGAAAGTGCTGACAAAGAGAGCGAAAAAAACTGCAAAGAAACTCCTTTGAAAAGTACCAGAAAACGAAGTTCGAACGGACGCCCAATAAGACAAAAGATCTGATGCGAAACAGGAGAGAACATAGCTTCGACGAAGATCCCGGCAGCAGGCATTGCTCGTAAAACCTCAAGATGGTCGATCCTACGCCAAGGTGCTGCGGAGGAGCAGGTAAAACGTAAGCCCCGAAGACACCAGCACTTCCATTCAAGCAGTACAACCAACGCGTTTGGGCCACATACTAGTTGAACTTGGAGCAAAATCTGACGATAGGGAAGCACTTTGCGATGTTGAACACGTCTTGGGATCAGAAAAATGCCGGGTTTTCAAGGAAGCCCTAGCCAAGGCAAAATTATAACTTCGATTACCCGCATCCTGCAGCTAAACCTACACCGCAGTTCAATCGCCCAAAATCTGCTTGAGCAGTATGCGAGGGACATGAAAACTGACTTTTTGCTTCTGAGTGAGCAACACCATGATAAAAGTTCAGCATCATGGTATCCTGATGAAACTGGTACTGCCGCCATCTGTGTTCGAAATAGTGATTTCCAGGCGGAGACCTGTGGACGTGGGGATGGTTTGTGTGGATTCGATGCTCAGCGACTACCTTCTTTAGTGTGTACCTAACGCTGTCTCGAACGCAGAGGGCAACGTGCTCGTTGGGGGGGACTTCAACGTGAAAGCGATCGAATGTGGCATGCCTCAAACAGATCCGTGGGGAAAACGAATCCTAGAAATGGCGGCCAGGACGGCGATCCTTGTACTAAACACCGGCAATACACCGACGTATTGACTGTGAAGGAGCCATACCGGACGTGACATTCGCTTCGGAGTCTTAAGTACGGAGGATAGACAACTAAAAAATATTAGAGGACTACTCAGCCAATGATCATCAGGAGATTCTGCTTGAGATAAGTGATGTTGTCTTCCGACGTCCGTGCTCTCGGCTTTCTACAACTGGATGGAACATTGGAAGGATGGACGTCGCGAGGATAGTCAAGGTGCTCATAGCAGGTGCACCGCTGCAGGGAGATCCGGAGGGGACGGTAGAACTGGCAGCTTAAGACGTGGTGAACTCAACTATGAACATCATTACGACTGCTTGCAATGCTTCTATGCCCTGTTGAAAACCCCGGCAAGGCAAGCCTCCAGTGTACTGATGGTCATTTGAAATCGCTGAAAAACAAAGGAAGTGTTACAAGCTTTAAGGTGAGGCCAAACTGGCGTGGAACTGTGACGAGGCAAGTAACCGCTCAGCAGCATATGAGTCGGCCAGGAAATACCTTCGCAAATCGATCAACAAGAACAAAGCTCGCTGCTGGCAAGATCAAGTGGACAGTGTGAATAAGAATTCGTGGGGTCTTGTCTACAAGCTAGTTATGCGGAAGCTTGGTGCCCCATGGAAGCATTGCATACATGATGCGAAAAAGATGGATGAGATAGTGCGGGCACTCTTCCCCGCCCATCCGTCCATTTTGACGCTGTCCATAGTGAAATAGCAGTCAAGTATCCACTCTTCACACAGCCATAACTTGAAGAGGCAGTCCTTTATTTTAAAGCGAGGAAAGCTCCAGGTCCCGATGGTGTTGCTGCTTGTCTATCAATATTGTCCTGACTTGCTGCTCAGTACATTCAACGCCTGCCTACGGGCTGGGGGTTTTCCCGGTACGATGGGAGGCGGCGAGGCACGTGCTGATCAGCAAATGGAAGGGAAATCAAAAATTTCCGTCTGCATACCACCCGTTATGCATGCTTGATACGGCTGGGAAAGTGCTAGAGAAACTCATCAAGGGAAGACTCACTGACGCGATTTGTGCTGCTGGTTAGCTATCTCCTCGGCAGTACGGCTTTAGGGCAGGACGTTCTACCATTGATGCGAATACAGAGGTGGTGAACGCAGTCCAAAAGGTAGAGGCACCAAGCGACGGATCGTCCTGTTGGTGGCACTCGACGTCAGGAACGGCTTCAACTCCGCTAGATGGGTGGATATTTTGCATACGCTGGAAAACCCTTTTCAAGTTTCTAATGCGGCTTTTCAGAACTACTTAAAGGACCGAAGCCTGCACTACGATACGACACAGGGCCAACGAAGGATGGAACTAACAGCGGATGTTGCCCAGAGATCTATCCTTAGTCTGGACCTTTGGAACGTAAATTACGACGGGCTACTGATACTCGAGATGCTAGATGATTCGCGCTTGATTGGCTATGCGGATGAAGTTGCGGCTCTAGTCGCTGGACGTAGCGTTGAACAGACGCAACGTAGGCTAGGTATGCTAATGCGCCGGACGAGAGACAAGATAACTGCTCTCAAGTCCAGCTTAGCACTGGAGACAACCGAAGTTGTCATCTTTACAAAAAAGAGAATCCCTAGAGAAAGGATGATCAGTATTGTAGATATGTGAATCGAATCAAAGCCATCATTGAAGTACCTGGGGCTACTGATCGACTCGAAGCTGAAATTCTCTGAGCAAATCAGGGCAACGTCTGAGAAGGCTGCTTCAGGAGTACCGGCTCTGAGTCGACTTATGGCCAACGTAGGCAGATCCACTCCGTCAAGAAGACGGGTCTTGATGAGTGCTGTAGGATCAGTTTTACTTTACGGAGCAGAAGTATAGAGCAACGCTCTCAGTAAGAAGGTTTACCGAAAACGCCTTGCACAGATACAGAGAAAAGACGCGCTGAGGATTGCATCTTGGTATCTGACAGTCTGATTTGGCGGTGAAAGTTATTGCAGGCGCGATACCTGTCGGCCTCCTTGCTAGAGAGTGCGGCTCTATTTACCTGCGTCGAAACGCGGATGCGAAGGAGATGGTTGTCCGTGAAAAGAGACAGCGCTCACTCAACGAGGCAGCAGTATGTGTGAAGTGCACGAAGGTAAGGTGGACTAAGCGCTTCATCTCGGATATGAGATCACGGCTCAATCGAATGTATGGTGAGTGACTTCTATCTGACCCAGTTTTTGAGCGAGCATGGGTGTTTTCAGTCTTACCTCTACAAGATTGGCAAGTCATGGTCCCCAGATTGTCAGTATTGTCCAGAAGACGTAGACAATGCCTGCCATACACGTTTTGCGTGCGCAAAATGGGACAGGCTGCGACCCTTCTCTCCTCTGCAGCGAGATGGAAGAGCTCACCTTGGATAATTTAGTCGCAGTGATGCTCAACTCAGTTGACAAATGAAACAATGTGGCACATTATGGTCGGGCAGTCCTAAAAGGTAAAAGGAACTCACAGCAGCTAGGAGTGTTGGGGCCGGGAGATCGCTTGCCTGGCACTTCCTCTTCCCCTCTCCCCTCCCGCTAGAAGAGGGATGCCCCAGCTTGAAGGCGCCTCACGCCGTAGCAAAACAAGACCTGACCCGAAGTAATATGTCAAACGTCCCCAGGCTAGGTCCTCAGGTTGATAGGGAAGTGTTTAATGGGTAGTCCAGTCGCCTTCTTGTGAGCATGGGAGTCCCACACTCTGTGCGCAAATGGGCATTCACCTCCCTACCACAAAAGAAAATGGCAGTACTAGGAAAATCTTGTAGGAAAATATTAGGGATGCTATTTATCTGGATTGTCTAGACTCCACAAAATGGACTCAATTAAGAAAGTTCTCGAAAAGAGCTGGAACTAACATCAACACTCACCAATACTTCGTAGGATTTAGGTTAGCGTACGATAGGGTCAACAGAAATACCCTGTATAAAATGATGCTTCAATTTGGTAGCCCGACAAAACTAGTCTGCATGGTCTACGTCATGCTGTTGCACATGGAGTCCTAGGTAACGGAAAACGCCTAACTATCGAATAGCTTCTAACTAGAATCAGGCTTGAAATAAGGGCATAAAATTGCCAAAATGCTAATTAATATTGCACTGGAGCATGTAATCGAGGAGACAACAGTTGAAGCCGCTAGTCCCCATAATGTTCAAGTCCATATTATTAGTAGCGTTTGCGGATGAGATCAAAATTATGGCACGGTTGATTTTAGATGCAAGAGGACCATTCTTGAGCCTGGCTTTCAAAGCAAACCAAATATTCCTAGGAACCAATGGAACAATAACTAAGCCCGTGACTCAAATGAAGAAACCAACTCCTTTTCGACAAAACTTGACCACTTCGTTTATCTTGGAGGCAATCTGAATAGAAGTGGCATTGAAACGGACGAAATTGGATGCGGCATAAAGGCCGCAAAGGAAGCTCATCAACCCATACTCTTCATTCTCAGGTTCAGAGTTTTGCACATAAAAAATACAATAAGTCTCGTATTTACGTATCACTAGTTAAACCTGTGCTGCTATATGAAATCGAAACAAAGACCCTGACAAGCAAATCTAAAGAGGCAGTGGACATACTTGTATTTGGGTTCAATATGCTCAGTGAAATAAGGAACAGAATGGAGACTACGTTACAACCATAAGATGTATAATATGCATTTTTCAGCGAAGCATCTTTATCTGCTTGCATAAAGATACGTGAATTCCAATGAGTGGGTCATGTAGACAGGATGGGACCGACTACTTAAAACAGCATTAAAGGATCAAGCCCAAGAAATACTGCAGTGACATGGCCGTGGACTCGATAGGAGAATATGATAGAAGCTGATAGCAGACCCTAGGTTGGAGGGATCAACTTACGAAGAGGTGGCAGCATCTTGATGATTGGAGGAGACTAATCGTGAAGGCCAAGCCTCGGATTGAGATGTTCGTAAGTCTGGTATCATATAATGTCTCTGAAATGTCGGTTAGTATGAACAGTGCACGAAATTGAACATTCAACAGACTATTTCTGCTACAACTTTTGTATGTTGCACAAATGAATAGTGAAAGTAGTATCCGATGTCACTGTTGTTTTTTGATGATGGTAAAAATTGATCTCATGTCATCCACTTTGATTTTTATAGCATGCGCTTTGCTTGCTCGTAGAGAATTGAAACTGGCATTTTTTAAGGTGAGTAATGCCCCCTTTGAATTTTATTATGCTCAATTTTCCTTAAAATAGTTATAGTTTGAGGCTACATAAATACTCTTTAAGCTTTTCCTTCTAATCAAGTTTATAAATAGCCTTGGTCACATCACTTCTTTGCACCTGGTCAAAAGCTAATTAGTTAATTACTTAAAATTTGCCCGGACTAAAATATCCCTTTTACTATCTTAGGGCAATATTCGTAATTAGCAGGGATTAAACCAATTAGCATTGTTGGAAAAGGACATAAAGGGCAATTAAGTGCTGTCTAATGGTTGCCTTGTTTTAAACCATATGTGTATAAAAGCAGAGATCCCCTTCTGCAAATCAATCAGTTTAGCAACACATTCTACAAAAATGAGTGCAGAGCAGGAAAACAGGTACCGAACCAAATTTAGCGAGCAACAATTATCCGTTCTAACAGCGTTCTACGACCGGGCAACATGGTTCACCAAGAGCGATTATGTTGCTCTTGGTGAAGAAACAGGGCTATCGGAAACAGTTGTGAAATCATGGCTAAACAACAGACGGCGGAAGGATATAGTGCTTGGCGTGAGAAAGCCCAAGCGGAAATGGAATGCTGGCGAATCAACAACTAGTGCCGATGTAAGCCACAAGGATGAGTCGAGCGTTGAAGCAGAACTGCCAACAATTGAGCTGTCGTGCGATTTTAATCCTGTGACGAAAAAATTAAAGTTCGATTGGCATCTTGCAGTAGCAGAAACATCATCTGGTGAGTCGCATTCGAAAGTTGGAGCCGAGCTAAATGCAACGATCTCGCAAACCAAAGAAAAGCCAGTAAAGGACGAAGAAAATGTAAATCCTGACGGATTGCAAACACAAATATCGACAAATGAATCAATATCCGAAATTCTGGGAGCAGTTGAAGGAAATATTCAGTCCGCAGAAAATTTTGAGTTTGATTATGACTCAATGTCCGAACGAAATGTTGAGCTTGACCCGACAATTATACATCTGGCTTCAGAAGGCGAGGAGCAATCAGTGGCACCACCAACTCTAAAAAAAGTTCTTCGGCGTCGTTTTAAAGGCAAACAGAAAAGAAGGAAGCATTCTCATCCGCATCATCGTAGAAAAAAGACTTTTTACAACCGCAGGAACAACTCTTCAAAAAGGAAAACCTGGCACATCTACATTGGAATGAAAATTTACAAAAAACTTTTGATCAAATGTAGCCGGGGGCAGCAGAGCCATGAATTTACTTCAATATTCATGCACTGCAAGGAGTTGACAAAGTATATAGAAGGAGAGGATTACGGCACTGTTTCTTCAAATGCTGATGTTGGAAGTGTTTTCGGTGGAGCCATGGCAGCGATAATTGAAGATGCTGATAAGAGCTACTTTCCAAAGCTCAAAAGTTCGAAAATTGTGCCTGAAACAGTTGACAAGCCTGCTGTGGAGATCTCGACGGAAAAGAATAAAGTCGTTACTGGTGAATCTTTATCTGTTAGCATCGAGACTGAAGCTGTGGCCGACCAAACCGAAGTACCGCCTATTGATTTTGATTTCTCTGGACCAATTGAACTAGTAGATCTTAAAGACTCGGTGGCCAGTATCCTGGAGTCCTTAGGATGTGACACAAAGGATCCCGAAAATTTGTTGGTGGAAGATTCAGGAGCATACATTTCAGGCAAAAGTCCATGTAAAACCAGTGAACTTTCCACAGAAATCGAAGCTGAACGAAAATATGAGAGCACACACCAGCAATGGAATTCTGCTCTAAATTTCAGCGGAAAACGTTACAATGGTTTCCCGGAAAGTTATTCTTCGGTAAATTCTGCACACTCATCAGGAAGGAGCTCCTACTACGGGATTCAGAATTATAATGCATTTTACAGGCAAAATTATCAAAATAATATCCAGCCAAGTCATTTACCATCAGAATCGACACACATACCATCAACAAATACGGTTTATTCTGGAAATTATTGGCCTGTACCTCATTCAAATTATTACAGTCAATGGTGTTTTCAGCAGCCACCCTGCACGCACTTATCTACAAAAATGCCTGTTCTAGGAAATCAAGGTTACTCGACGCAATCTACTAATACTCAGATGAACAATGCCCATTCGTCGTATGCTGGGGTACAAAGTTGGCCGGGAGGAGATTCCCAAATGAACCAGGCATACTGTGCTAATTATGGAGGAATGGTAAGATATTCTGGGAGTCATTGAATTTCGACGAGCAGTGATGGGTATGGTCAATGTATGCAACCTGGAAACTATGTGGAAGCAAACAACGAAGCGACAGGATTCTTTGACAATGATTTCCAATACGATCAGCAGTTCAGAAAATTTTACCATGTAGGAGCATAAATAGACGAAGAAATTGTACCTATATTTTTTTATGTATATAATTTTGTGTTCTTTAAAAGTAATTTCAGATCAGATAAAACAATGTGAATATTGTAATTAGAATTTGTATCTTACACTTTGATTATTTATAGATATGATTTTGGATTATTATTTAACACAAATACATTTATCTCGCAATAATAGTAAATACATTTTTCTTTCAATAATTCTTTTGTTTTCATGTTTTACTACATAATAATACTGTTTTTCCTTCACTTGTCGTGGCAGTTTTTTCTTTTCTTTTTGGTGTTGTTAGCTAAGAATGTTGCATGTGGTGGTTTTTCTACTTTGGGTTTGGCATTCTTTTTGGAGCTAATTGTTTGCTTGCATAAGAGTCTGTTAAACGAAAAGGGGAAACCGAGGAACCGCTGGACCGACTCGGTCGACAAAGACAATTAATTGCTGCTCGGATTTTAAAATTGGAGGAAGTGGTCAATGGACCGAGGCAATTGGGGGCGTTCATTGTGTGTTCATTGACAACATCGCGCCAACTGTGGATTCTATACACTGAAGGGCTCCGTGATATTCTCCTATAATATTGTGCTTTCACAGCACTGCGTCAGTTTTCTTTCAATGATTTTAAAAATGCTTTAAGGAAAAAGCGATACTTTAAGGAAAAAGCGATGCCGCTATAATTTTTGCACCTTATCTTCGGCTCCCTTTCTGTGGAACACATTATACGCCGACAGTGCTTGCGAGAAAAATGGTTTTCTGATCAGCAGCATTTAATGAAGCCGTTTTTAGAATTTGTACAACCTTTTTGCTGTAGAAGCATGTTCTTTAACACGATATCATTTCAAGGTGTTAAGAAACGTGGCTTACTCTGATGACATGCTTCAGAGGGGTCCAGGCTAGAACCTAAGGTTGATAATCCAGGTGTTCAGTGTGCAGTCTAGAAGCATTGTTATGTTGGCATAAGTAATCTTTATCTCTCTGCCTGAAAAGGCTGCTCTAAGCCAAAGTAACATCTCAAAAGTCAATGTACGCTAATATTGATTAATAATGATGAGCACCTCTTTAGAAGCAGTGCACTGGTGATTAAACAAGGAATACATAGCATGAAAAGGAGCAACTGTTGTAATTAATAGAGCATAAAACATAAGTGTGACTATTTATAATAAGGATTGATACACTTAAATTTAAAAGCGGCTCATATGATGGAGCAATTTCAATTTGATTTCAATATTGCACTATTTAGGTTCCCTCTTCAACATGCGATAATTTTTTTAAGGCATTGTATGGTTGCGTTTTTGCCCTACTAAAATTACGACTTAATGTCCGTCTGTCCGTCCGTGCAAGTTTTCTCGCAAAGTCCACACGCTAGATTTATGAAATTTCGAACGTGGATCAAAAGTGGTGCCTTCATAAAAACTGCAGTACAAAAAATATCTCAAGGTGTTTAAGGGGGTCTCCGTATATTGGTGACCCTTCGAAAAAAGTTTTTTTACCAAATGTAGCCGATATGGGTATCTAAGGAAGGGTTTGTATGAGAGCTATTCAATACAGGACCAAAACAATAAATATTTGCATGGAGGGGTGAAGAGTGAGGGGAAACGTACGAAAAATTTGTGGCCACCCTCGCAGTTCGACATTTTCGGTGGAAAAAATCTGTAAAAATCAAGAAAGTAGGTTTTTGCGAGTAGAAGGAAAACATAAACGTCAGAAGTCAAAATTCGATCAAATTTGTTGTTAATGGTACATATTACGAATTTGGCATTTTCATCTATAAAATCGAAAAGTGACTCATAAATTTGCCAAATATTTGTATCTGAATTCTTTGACATATAACGTATGTTTTCTGAAAGCTTCAGAAAAATGTAGCCATAGTCATCTAAGTTAGAGACGATTAAAAATTTAACAATTACACCAACATATACACGTGGAGCTGTGTAAATACATGAGCGCAACGGGCCCAAACACTACCGATGTGTACCAATTTTGATGAAAATTTTAGAAATATTTTATAACATTGATATGTTATCTTGTCTACTCAAACCTGGAAGTCGGCACACTGAAAATAAAGTAACGGCAAATCAAAATACACAATAACTGTATATTAGCTTTACAAGCTCACTTCCTGGAGAATATGTATGGGTCAAGTTTTGATATTGAGAAGACGTTGTTTGAATTTCAAATTATTTTACAATACCCTTCTGGCAGGAGTGCTCCGCTACTACTTTTATTTTGTGGCTAAGTTGAGATTGAGATCGAGTGGAATGTGTATGTACTTTGACAACGCACAAATTTCAACGTAAGTTTGAAAATCATCTTACTCCACCCTAGAACAACGACCAAAAATTTTTGCAAATGAAGGCGACATTCAAGATCATGATAAAACAGACTGTATGCAAGGCAACAATTGGCGTCACAATGTCTGACAAACCCAAAGTAAATAAACCACCACATGCAACATTCTTAGCTAACAACACCAAAAAGAAAAGAAAAAAGCTGCGAAAATCTGCCACGACAAGCGAAGGAAAAATAGAAACAAGTATTATTATGTAGTAAAACATGAAAACAAAAGAATTATTGAAAGAAAAATGTATTTACTATTATTGCGAGATAAATGTATTTGTGTTAAATAATAATCCAAAATCATATCTATAAATAATCAAAGTGTAAGATACAAATTCTAATTACAATATTCACATTGTTTTATCTGATCTTCAAACGGTGGTGAAATTACTTTTAAAGAACACAAAATTATATACATAAAAAAATATAGGTACAATTTCTTCGTCTATTTATGCTCCTACATGGTAAAATTTTCTGAACTGCTGATCGTATTGGAAATCATTGTCAAAGAATCCTGTTGCTTCGTTGTTTGCTTCCACATAGTTTCCAGGTTGCATACATTGACCATACCCATCACTGCTCGTCGAAATTCAATGACTCCCAGAATATCTTACCATTCCTCCATAATTAGCACAGTATGCCTGGTTCATTTGGGAATATCCTCCCGGCCAACTTTGTACCCCAGCATACGACGAATGGGCATTGTTCATCTGAGTATTAGTAGATTGCGTCGAGTAACCTTGATTTCCTAGAACAGGCATTTTTGTAGATAAGTGCGTGCAGGGTGGCTGCTGAAAACACCATTGACTGTAATAATTTGAATGAGGTACAGGCCAATAATTTCCAGAATAAACCGTATTTGTTGATGGTATGTGTGTCGATTCTGATGGTAAATGACTTGGCTGGATATTATTTTGATAATTTTGCCTGTAAAATGCATTATAATTCTGAATCCCGTAGTAGGAGCTCCTTCCTGATGAGTGTGCAGAATTTACCGAAGAATAACTTTCCGGGAAACCATTGTAACGTTTTCCGCTGAAATTTAGAGCAGAATTCCATTGCTGGTGTGTGCTCTCATATTTTCGTTCAGCTTCGATTTCTGTGGAAAGTTCACTGGTTTTACATGGACTTTTGCCTGAAATGTATGCTCCTGAATCTTCCACCAACAAATTTTCGGGATCCTTTGTGTCACATCCTAAGGACTCCAGGATACTGGCCACCGGTCCAGAGAAATCAAAATCAATAGGCGGTACCTCGGTTTGGTCGGCCACAGCTTCAGTCTCGATGCTAACAGATAAAGATTCACCAGTAACGACTTTATTCTTTTCCGTCGAGATCTCCACAGCAGGCTTGTCAACTGTTTCAGGCACAATTTTCGAACTTTTGAGCTTCGGAAAGTAGCTCTTATCAGCATCTTCAATTATCGCTGCCATGGCTCCACCGAAAACACTTCCAACATCAGCATTTGAAGAAACAGTGCCGTAATCCTCTCCTTCTATATACTTTGTCAACTCCTTGCAGTGCATGAATATTGAAGTAAATTCATGGCTCTGCTGCCCCCGGCTACATTTGATCAACAGTTTTTTGTAAATTTTCATTCCAATGTAGATGTGCCAGGTTTTCCTTTTTGAAGAGTTGTTCCTGCAATTGTAAAAAGTCTTTTTTCTACGATGATGCGGATGGGAATGCTTCCTTCTTTTCTGTTTGCCTTTAAAACGACGCCGAAGAACTTTTTTTAGAGTTGGTGGTGCCACTGATTGCTCCTCGCCTTCTGAAGCCAGATGTATAATTGTCGGGTCAAGCTCAACATTTCGTTCGGACATTGAGTCATAATCAAACTCAAAATTTTCTGCGGACTGAATATTTCCTTCAACTGCTCCCAGGATTTCGGGTATTGATTCATTTGTCGATATTTGTGTTTGCAATCCGTCAGGATTTACATTTTCTTTGGTTTGCGAGATAGTTGCATTTAGCTCGGCTCCAACTTTCGAATGCGACTCACCAGATGATGTTCCTGCTACTGCAAGATGCCAATCGAACTTTAATTTTTTCGTCAAAGGATTAAAATCGCACGACAGCTCAATTGTTGGCAGTTCTGCTTCAACGCTCGACTCATCCTTGTGGCTTACATCGGCACTAGTTGTTGATTCGCCAGCATTCCATTTCCGCTTGGGCTTTCTCACGCCAAGCACTATATCCTTCCGCCGTCTGTTGTTTAGCCATGATTTCACAACTGTTTCCGATAACCCTGTTTCTTCACCAAGAGCAACATAGTCGCTCTTCGTGAACCATGTTGCTCCATTGTAAAACGTTGTTAAAACGGATAATTGTTGCTCGCTAAATTTGGTTCGGTACCTTTTTTCCTGCTCTGCACTCATTTTTGTAGAATGTGTAGCTAAGCTGATTGATTTGCAGAAGGGTGTCTCTGCTTTTATACACATATGGTTTAAAACAAGGCAACCATGAGACAGCACTTAATTGCCCTTTAAGTCTTTTTCCAACAATGCTAATTGGTTTAATCCCTGCTAATCCCCTTAATTACGAATATTGCCCTAAGATAGTAAAAGGGATATTTTAGTCCGGGCAAATTTTAAGTAATTAACTAATTAGCTTTTGACCAGGTGCAAAGAAGTGATGTGACCAAGGCTATTTATAAACTTGATTAGAAGGAAAAGCTTAAAGAGTATTTTTGTAGCCTCAAACTATAACTATTTTAAGGAAAATTGAGCATAATAAAATTCAAAGGGGGCATTATTCACCTTAAAAAATGCCAGTTTCAATTCTCTGCGAGCAAACAAAGCGCATGCTATAAAAATCAAAGTGGATGACATGAGATCAATTTTTACCATCATCAAAAAACAACAGTGACATCGGATACTACTTTCACTATTCATTTGTGCAACATACAAAAGTTGTAGCAGAAATAGTCTGTTGAATGTTCAATTTCGTGCACTGTTCATACTAACCGACATTTCAGAGACATTATATGATACCAGACTTACGAACATCTCAATCCGAGGCTTGGCCTTCACGATTAGTCTCCTCCAATCATCAAGATGCTGCCACCTCTTCGTGAGTTGATCCCTCTGACCTAGGGTCTGCTATCAGCTGCTATCATGTTCTCCTATCGAGTCCACGGTCATGTCACTGCAGTATTTCTTGGGCTTGATCCTTTAATGCTGTTTTAAGTAGTCGGTCCCAGCCTGTCTACATGACCCACTTATTGGAATTCACGTATCTTTATGCAAGCAGATAAAGATGCTTCGCTGAAAAATGCATATTATACATCTTATGGTTGTAATGTAGTCTCCATTCTGTTCCTTATTTCACTGAGATTTGCTTGTCATGGTCTTTGTTTCGATTTCATATAACAGCACAGCTTTAACTAGTGATACATAAATACGAGACTTATTTTTTATGCCCAAAACTCTCAACCCTAGAATGAAGAGTATGGGGTGATAAGCATCCAATTTCGCCCGTTTCATTGCCTCTTCTATTCAGATTGCCTCCAAGATAAACGAAGTGATCTATACGTTCGAGGTTATAATCTCCTACGGTCAAGTTTTGTCGAAAAGGAGTTGGTTTCTTGATTTGAGTCACGGGCTTAGTTATTGTTCCATTGGTTCGTAGGAATATTTGGTTTGCTTTGAAAGCCAGGCTCAAGAATGATCCTCTTGCATCTAAAATCAACCGTGCCATAATTTTGATGTCATCCGCAAACGCGACTAATAATATGGACTTGAACATTATGGGAACTAGCGGCTTCAACTGTTGTCTCCTCGATTACATGCTCCAGTGCAATATTAATTAGCATTTTGGCAATTTTATGCCCTTATTTCAAGCCTGATTCTAGTTTGAAGCTATTCAATAGTTAGACGTTTACCGTGACTTGAGACTCCATGTGCTACAGCTTGACATAGACCGTGCGGACTAGTTTTGTTGGGCTACCAAATTGAAGCATCATTTTATACAGGGTATTTCTGTTGGCCCTATCGTACGCTAACTTGAATCCTACGAAGAATTGGTGCATGTTGACGTTATTTCCAGCTCTTTTTGAGCATTTTCTTAATTGAGTCCATTTTGTGGGGTCTAGACTATCCAGATAAATAGCATCCCTAATATTTTCCTACAAGATTTTCCTAGTACTGCCATTTTCTTTTGTGGTAGGGAGGTGATTGCCCATTTGCGCACAGAGTGTGGGACTCCCATGCTCACAAGAAGGCAACTGGGCTACCCATTAAAACTTCCCCTGTCAACCTGAGAACCTAGCCTGGGACCGTTTGACATATTACTTCGGGTCAGTTTTCGTTTTGTTGCGCCGTGAGGCGCCTTCAAGCTGGGGGACCCCCCTTCTAGCGGGAGGAGAGAGAGGAAGAGGAAGTGCCAGACAAGCAATCTCCCGGCCCCAACACTCTCAGCTGCTGTGAGTCCCTTTTACCTTTTAGGACTGCCCGACCATAATGTGCCACATTGTTCCATTTGTCAAATGATTCGAGCATCACTGCGACTAAATTATCCAAGGTGAGCTTTTTCCTTTTTCTGCAGAGGTCCCTTCGCAGCCTCTCCCATTTTGCGCACGCAAAACGTGTATGGCAGGCATTGTCTACGTCTTCTGGGCAATACCGACAATTGGGGGATCGCGACTTGCCAATCGTGTGCAGGTAAGACACCCATGCTCGCTCAAAAGCTGGGTCAGATAAAAGTCACTCACCATACCTTCGACTTAGCCACGGTCTCACATCCGGAATGAAGTGCGCAGTCCACCTTTCCTTCGCGGAATTCACATAAGACTGCTGCCTCGTTGAGTGAGCGCTGCCTTTCTACACCGACAACAATCTCCCGGTCATCCTCGTTTCGACGCAGATAAATAGAGCGGCGCTCTCTCCTAAGGAGGGCAACAGGTATCGTGCCTGCAATTAATCACACCACCGAATCAGAGACTGTCGGATACGTAGATGCAGTCCTCAGTGCTCCAGCTCTGTGTACCTGTTCCAAGTGTTTTCGTTATACCTCCTTACTGAGGGCGTCGCCCCATACCTCTGCTCCGTACAGTAGCACTGACCCAACAGCACTCATCAAGAGGCGTCTTCTTCATGGGCTGGGTAACCACATTGGCCATAAGTCGACTGAGAGCCGATACTCTCAAAGCAGCCTTTGCAGGCATTGCCCTGATTTGCTCAGAGAAACCCATCTTCTAGTCGATAAGAAGTCCCAGGTAGTACACCGCCGGCAGCGATTCGACTAATATGTCTCCAATACTGATCATCCTTACTCTAGGGACTCTCTCTTTTCTCGAGATGACCAGTTCGGTTTTCTTCGGTGGTAAATCCTCGAACCATCAGCCAGTCTCTCACTCGGCACATTAGCATACCCAGCGTATGTTACACTTGTTTGGCGGTGCGCCAAATGACCACAGCCGGAACATTATATGCATAGCTGATCTAGCGCGACTCATATGGCATCTCGAGTCTCAGTGGCCCGTCGCGAGACACGTTCCAGAGGTCCGGACTAAGGATAGGTCCCTGGGCAACACCCGATGTAATTTTCATCCTTCTTTGACCCTGTGTCATGTTGTAGAGCAGGCTTCGGTCCTTCAGGCAGTCCTTCAAAAGCCGCATTAGATATTCTGGAGCTTGAAAAGGGTTTTCCAGCATATCCAGAATGTGCACCCATCTAGCGGAGTTGAAGGCATTCCTGAAGTCGACTGTCTCTAACAGGACGATCCGCCGCTTGGTGGACTATATGCCTCTGCTTTTTGGACTGCGCTGACCACCTCTGCAATCACAGCAATGGTAGAACGTCCTGCTCTAAATCTGTACTGCCTAGGAGATAGATCCACCACAGGACGAATCACGTCAGTGAGTCTTCCCTTGATGAGTTTCTCTAGCACTTTCTCAGCCGTGCCTAGCATGTATAACGGGCAGTTTGCAGACAGTGGTGATCTCTTGCTGATCTGCACGAGTCTCGTCACCTTCCGTCGTACCGGGAAAATCCCGTCCCGTAGGCAAGCATTGAATGTGCTGAGTACCAAGTCAGGATAATGGTGGTAGACAAGCTGCAACACCTCAGACGGAACACCATCTGGACCTGGAGTCTTTCTCGCTTTCAATGAAAGGACTTCCTCTTCCAGTTCCAGCTGTGTGAAGAGTGGACGCTCGACTGCTGATTCAGTATGGACAGCGTCAATACGGTCGGGATGGGCGGGAAAGAGTGTACGCACTATCTCGTCCATCTTTTCCGCGTCAAGTGTGCAAGGTTTCCGTAGGGCACCAAGCTATCGCGTAACTAGCTTGTAGCCAAGACCCCACGGATCCTTGTTCACATTGTCCACTAGGTCCTGCCAGCAGCGAGCCTTGCTGTTATTAATCAATTTGCGAAGGCATTTCCTGACCAGGTTATATGCTGCCATCCGGCTGCATTCCTTTTCATGGTTCCGAGCACGTTTAGCCACACGCCGATGCTTATAACACTCCCTTCTTTGACCACCAAAACAATAGGGGCTTGCCGTGACGGGGTTTTCGACGGCGCATAGAAGCAGTGGAAGCAGTCGTTGTGATGCTCAAAGTAGAGTTCACCACGTCTATAGCTGCCCGTTTTTCCATCGTCTGCGAATCTCCCTGCAGCGGGGCACCTGCTGTGAGCACCTCGACGAACCCCGTGACATCCATTCTTCCGATTTCCATCTAATTGTAGAAAGCCGAGAGCATGGACGTCGGGAGATAATATCGTTTATCTCAAGCAGAAGTCACTAATGATCACTGGCTGAGTAGTCCTCTAATACTCTCCAATTGCGTTTCCTCCCTAAGAAGAATTCCGAGGCAAATGCCACATACGGTATGGTTACTTCACAGTCAATAGGGCCGGAAGTCGGCTCATCGCCGGTGTTTAGAACGATGAGCGTCGTCCTTGCCGCCATTTCTAGGATTCATTTTCCCCGCGGGTCTGTTTGAGGCATGACCCATTCGATTGGTTTTGCGTTGAAGTCTCCTTCATCGAGAACGTTGCCATCTGCGTTTAAAACAGCGCCCTGCAAAGCAATAACCTTGGATTAGAAAGATATATTACTTTATCGGCAGTCCAGAAGGTGATGTTTTTTAAATATATATATATATGGATATATATATATATATATATATATATATATATATATATATATATATATATATATTATATACATATGTATATATATATATATATATATATATATATATATATATATATATATATATATATATATATATATATATATATATATATATATATATATATATATATATATTGTTACATGTACAACTAATTCTGCGAGCTACTGTCGTAATTGTTTTCACAACATCATGATCAACAATAGAATGTACTCTAAAGCCCGTCAAACATGATCAACATTTGAAAGTGACGTCACTGCCCCATTCATTAAGCTGCTCGAATATTCCAGGTAATTCGCCAATGTACGAGTATGAGAAATAAATTGAATGACTAGAGACCTATATAAAGTCGAGCTAAATGAATGGGGGGGATTTATTCAACCGCGATATTAAAACTGCGATGGTATAACCACGATAGTAACGTGCGATATCTATATATATATATATATATATATATATATATATATATATATATATATATATATATCTATACATATATATATATATATATATATATATATATATATATATATATATATATATATATATATAATATATTCTATATATATATACATGTGTATATATATATATATATATATATATATATATATATATATATATATATACATATATATATATATATATATATATATATATATATATATATATATATATATATATATATAGTCGTGTGTTATGGTTCGCGGCCAATAATTTTAATGTTCCGGGTAAGTGACAACGCACTGTCTTTTAAATTAAGTTAAAAGAGTTTATTTACTAAGAAAAATGCACAATCATTAAGGTAATTCTCACTAATTTTACATATTGCATTTAAATCTAATTTTTACTTGTCTCTCAACATTCTATTTCAACTGACTTAACTAAAAATCACTTCACAATCAAACAATCACTATCGCCTTTACTTCGCGCTCCACTGTATCGCACGTTACTATCGTGGTTATACCATCGCAGTTTTAATATCGCGGTTGAATAAATCCCCCCCATTCATTTAGCTCGACTTTATATAGGAGAGTGCGTTGTCACTTACCCGGAACATTAAAATTATTGGCCGCGAACCATAACACACGACTATATATATATATATATATATATATATATATATATATAATATTCTATATATATATATATATATATATATACATGTGTATATATATATATATATATATATATATATACATATATATATATAGATATATATATATATATATATATATATATATATATATATATATATATATATATATATATATATATATATATATATATATATATATATATATATATATATATACGTTGGTAAGTCTAAAAAGTATTGAGCCTTATTTTTCTTTTTGCTATTGAATACTTTCTTTTATTTAATATGGATTTTATTTAAATACACATTGTTCATTATTGTCCGTGACCTTCTGCAATTTTTTGTATAGAGCCATTATTCCATCTATGGAGAACTTCTGGTGGTTTATCGGCGAAAGATTAGGCCAAGTAATTTTCACAGTCCCTTTTTGATGTGAATTTCTTTTCATTACGGAAGTTTTGTAGAGACCCAAACAAATGGTAGTCTTATGGTGCAAGTTCTGGACTATACGGTGGATGCATCAAAACTTCCCAGCCATGCTTTGTCAATTTTTGCCGGGTCATCAGAGATGTGTTCTGGCATTATGATGATGGAAGACAACACTAATACCTCATGATAAACAATCCCCTTCCAATCCCACCATACACACAGCGTAACCATGATCTTTTTCGAACGACGTTCTCGTATCCTATCGATTTTTCATCGACCGTAATGATTTGCTTCAAAAATGGCTCGATTTCGTTGCGTTTTATTAGCATTTCTTAAATGGAAATTCGGTCGATCCAATTTTTTTGTGTTTGTTCATGCGGCACCCAAACATCGAGCCTTTTTGTGTATCCAGCCTTACGCAAATGGTTCAAAACTGTTTGTTGATGGATATTCAGTTTTTTGGCAATATCCTGTCTGCTTATATGTCAGTGTTCTACAATTTTCTGTAAGATTTGATCGACTTTTTCAGTGATTGGTTAACCTGAGCGAGGTGCATCTTTGACATCAAAATTTCCAGAACGAAAGGGAGTGAACCATCTCTTGGCTGTGGCTATCGATAAAGTATCTTGACCACAGACACGACAAATTTTTTAAGGAGCCTGCGATGCATTCTCACCTTGATCGTAGTGATATTGTAAAATATAATGAATTTTTTCAGAAATTTCACTAATTCTTAAATAAATGCAACTTTTGACACGAATGACGAAATACAAAACTTTCCGGGTGAAAATTGTAGACTAGAATGTCACCTTTCAAACGCATGTCTGTTTGACTCAATCTGATTAGTATTACCCGATATGTGACCACAAACACCATCTAGTGACAAAAAAGGCTCAAGGCTTTTTGGACTATCCAAAATTTATATATATATATATATATATATATATATATATATATATATATATATATATATATATATATGTGTGTTTTTTTTTCGTAGTATTTCAAGATAATAAATATACAATGTGTTCCAACCAAAAGAAATTAATAATAACGTAACTCAGAATTTGTTAGCAATTGTAAATTCTTAAAGTTCAATCATCTATTGTTTTAACTATAATATCTCAAAGTATGTTGCCATATTGTAATCAGCAATTTTACCTTTCCAGGACTCGAAGTATATTAGCATTTAACAGTTAGGAATTTTCCTTTTCATAATTTATGAGTAGAGTACATGAGCTTTCAATAATTAGCAATCTTACCTTAACTCAAAATACACTAGCATTTATGATAAGCAATTTTATTTATAATTAGAACCAATTTGCCGGAATAATTGAAGTTGATGGTTCGATACACAACCTCGATAGAACATTTATCGTAAAATTTCAAAACACCACCATCAAGGTTTTTTTTTTTTTTTTTTGTGGTAGGGAGGTGAAGGCATTTATGCCCGCCGAGTCTGGCAGTGTGGGACTCCCATGGAGGATACCTTTGGACTACCCACTAAACACCTCCCCTGTTAATCTGAGAACCTAGCCTGGAACCGTTTGACACATTACTTCGGGCCAGGTCTCGTTTTGTTACGCCGTGGGGCGCCTTCAAGCTGGGGAGTCCCTTTCCTAGCGGGAGGGGAGGGGGGAAGAGGAATTGCCAGAAGAGCGATCCCCCAGCCCCAGTGCCTCCGGCTGCTGTGAGTCCCTTTTATATTTTAGGACTGCCCGAGCATAATGTGCCACCTGGTTCCATTTGTCAACCGATTCGAGCATCACCGCAACTATATTATCCGGGGTCAGCTCTCCCGTCTCCGTGTAGAGTTCCCTTTGCAGCCTGGCCCATTTGGTACACGCAAAAAATGTGTGACAGGCATTGTCCTCCTCTCCTGGGCAAAACCGACAATCGGGAGACCGTGACTTGCCGATCTTGTGCAGGTAAGACTGAAAACACCCGTGCCCGCTCAAAAGCTGGGTCAGATAGAAGTCAGTCTCACCATGCCTTCAATTTAGCCACGGTCTCACATCCGGGATGAGGCGCGCAGTCCACCTTCCCTTCGTGCAATTCCTCCAAGACTGCTGCCAATCGTTGAGCGAGCGTTGTCTCTCCTCGCGGACAACCATCTCCCTCGCATCCTCGTTTCGGCGCAGGTAAATAGCGCGGCGCTCTCTAACAAGGAGGGCGACAGGTATCACGCCTGCAATCACTCTCACCGCCGAGTCGGAGACTGTTGGATACGAAGATGCAATTCTCAGTGCTCCTCTTCTCTGTACCTGTGCCAATCGTTTTCGGTATACCTCCTTTCTGAGAGCGTCGCCCCATACCTCTGCTCCGTACAGTAGCACTGACCCTACAGCACTCATCAAGAGGCGTCTTCTTGATGGGCTGGGTCCCCCTACGTTGGCCATAAGTCGACTCAGGGCCGATATTCCCGAAGCAGCCTTCTCAGCCGTTGCCCTGATTTGCTCAGAGAAACTCATCTTCGAGTCGATCAGTAGCCCCAGGTACTTCACCGCTGGCTTCGATTCGATCTGTATATCTCCAATACTGATCATCCTTACTCTAGGGATTCTCTTTTTTGTCAAGATGACCACTTCGGTTTTCTGCAGTGCTAAACTGAGCCCGCGAGCAGTCATCCAGTCCCTCACTCGGCGCATTAGCATACCTAGCCTAAGTTGCGCTTGTTCAACGGTGCGTCCGGCGACCAGAGCCGCAACATCATCCGCATAGCCGACCAAGCGCGACTCATCTGGCATCTCAAGTCTCAGTAGCCCGTCGTAAGACACGTTCCACAGGTCCGGACCAAGGATAGATCCCTGGGCAACACCCGATGTAATTTCCATCCTTCGTTGGCCCTGTGTCGTGTCGTAGAGCAGGCTTCGGTCCTTTAGGTAGTTCCTCAAGACCCGCATTAGATATTCTGGAACTTGAAAAGAGTTTTCCAGCGTATCCAGAATACTCACCCATCTAGCGGAGTTGAAGGCATTCCTGACGTCGAGTGTCACCAACAGGACGATCCGTCGCTTGGTGCGACTATATGCCTCTGCCTTTTGGACCGGGTTCACCACCTCTGCAATCGCATCGATGGTAGAACGTCCTGCTCTAAAGCCGTACTGCCGAGGAGATAGGTCCCCAGCAGCACGAATCGCGTCAGTGAGTCTTCCCTTGATGAGTTTCTCTAGCACTTTCCCAGCCGTGTCTAGCATGCATAACGGGCGGTATGCAGACGGCGATTCAGGATTTCCCTTCCCCTTGCTGACCAGCACGAGCCTCGCCACCTTCCATCGTACCGGGAAAACCCCGTCCCGTAGGCAAGCGTTGAATGTGCTGAGCAGCAAGTCAGGACAATGGTGATAGACGAGCCGCAAAACCTCAGCTGGAACACCATCTGGACCTGGAGCCTTCCTCGCTTTCAGGGAGAGGACTGCCTCCTCCAGTTCCAGCTGTGTGAAGAGTGGGCACTCGACTGCTGTTTCACCATGGACAGCGTCAACACGGACGGGATGGGCGGGGAAGAGTCCCCGCACTATCGCGTCCATCTTTTCCGCGTCATGTATACAAGGCTTCCGTAGGGCACCAAGTTTCCCCATGACCAGCTTGTAGCCAAGGCCCCACGGATCCCTATTTACATCGTCCACGAGGTCCTGCCAGCATCGGGCCTTGCTCTTGTTAATAAGCCTGCGAAGATATTTCCTGCCGGACCTGTATGCTGCTAGCCTAGTGTCTGCCTCCTCCCGTGTTCGCGCCCGCTGGGCCTCTCGCCGAAGTTTGTGACACTCGCTTCTTTGTTCGGCGATCTCGTTTGACCACCAGTATACTGGAGGCTTACCATGTCGGGGTCTCCGGCGGGGCATGGAAGACTCGCAAGCAGCTATGATGGTACTCATAGTTGAGTTCACCAAGTCCTTGGCTGTAGGCCCTCCACTCCCTGGCGGAGCTCCCAGCAACGATGCGCCTGCCGTAAGCGCGTCAGTGAACTTCTCGACGTCCATCCTCCCAGTCCTCCATCCGAGGATTGAAGTTTGGGCATATGCACGCAGAGTGGCATCGTCGTGAATCTCAACAGCTATATACTGGCGATCACTAGCCGAGTAGTCCTCTAGTACTCGCCAGTTGTGTACTCTAGGTACCAGGGACTCCGAAGCGAGTGTCACATCGGGTATGGTTCCTACGCAACCCCAGCGGCGGAAAGTAGGGGTGTTACCAGTATTTAGGACAAAAAGCGCTGTTCTGGCCGCCATGTCCAAGATTTGCTTTCCCCTTGGGTCGGATTGTGGCATACCCCATTCGATGGCTCTAGCGTTGAAGTCTCCCCCGACCAGCATGTGGCCCTCTGTGTTCGAGACAGCGTCCTCCAGGGCATCGAGTTTGGTTCGAAAGGATCGCATTGCCTCGTTAGGCGTCAGATAAACACTGAAATATGTTATCCCTGAACACCGCACCCACACAAAACCATCCCCGTGTCCATGGCCCTGCACCTGAAGGCGGGCGCTGTCTCGAACCCAGATGGCCGAGGTACCAGTTTTGTCAGGGTACCACGCTTGCGAGTCCTTGTTATGATGTTGCTCACTCAGCAACAGGAGGTCAGCTTTCTTATCCCTCGCAAACTGCTCAAGTAGGTCCTGGGCGTTTGTGCTTCGGTGCAAATTGACCTGAAGGATACGGATCATTTGAGTATCGATTTGGCTTTAGTTAGGGCCTCCTTGAAAACCCGGCATCTCCCTGTCCCCGGCTCATGTTTGAGGTCGCTGGGTGCTAGCTTAGCATCCCTGCAAAGAATGCATTTTGCCTCGTTCGTGCACTCCTTCCTTTTGTGCCCCGTTTCACCACATTTGTAGCACAGAGATCTCCTGTCGGGTCCCCTACAGCCATACGCGGTGTGTCCGTATTCGAGGCATCTGAAGCAGCGGATAGGGATCGCTCTTCTCCGTATCCTGCAGATCACCCAACCTATCTTAATTTTGCCCTTCGCCAGGATTTGCTGGGCGTCTTTATCAGCTAGTTCGACAATAGCCATGCGTTGCCCCCTTGTGTTTTCACGTGTCAATCTTGCCTTGACTTCACTTAAGCTGGGGAACTCCCTCCTAATGGCATCCACCATCCAGGTTGAGGGCAGAACGTTTGTATCCAAAGAAGTGTCAGCACCGAAGTCCTGCCCGCCACCCTGCAACCAACACCCCTTATGCGGATCCAGAAAGATATTCTCACATCGCACAATATGAGCGAGATCCTCATAAACAACACTAAAACCATTAAGTAATTTGAATTGGGAAATTACATACAAAAAATTACATCATATGGAACTATTCTAACATTATCTTTTTTTGCCACAGCATACGTTACCTCGAAAATCATTGCCAAATTCAAATCAAATAAAATTGTCATAGCCGAAGCAGGACCAAACACTAATAGCATGTCAGCAACGATACCTGACTTTTCTTAAAGCTGCAGCAACATCCTGACAGCAAGACAGTTCAACGACTTACCCTATTTTTAACGATTGAGGACAATCGATTATAAGTGGTGAGGACTTAACAGCGATCTTCCACATGCGACACCAAAACAAGAAACATAAGTTTCCGCGAAAAGCATTGATTCAGCGATTCCCACGGAGAGTAGCCAGACATCCAACTTCTATAATTTCCACGAAAAACATCGCATCCGCAATTCCCATAGAGAGGGACAGACCTTCCACGAATGCATTTATCCACATTCAAGAAAATGCAGCTCAACAAATTAACATAATAAAAGCTTCTAAGTTTGAACAGCAAGTTTCAGTTCATTTCGGCATCTTTAGACGTAAAAATCAAAATTGTGAAAATTGTAAATTTGGAAAGTGTTTGAAATTAAATAAATTGTATTTTTAACTCAACCCTTTTGAGTGTTTATTAACTAATACCCATGTCCTTGACCGGTTCGTGTCTTACCTAGCGCGCGGAAAATTTGGAAAAGTCGTCCTTCGGTCAGTTACCTCCGCATTCGTCACCTTTCGAATGTGTCGTGTTGGCACGTCATAGAAATCGTAAGCGTAAAATATTTGATAGTGGATTCTTGCACTTGCGCCTCATGACACCGCAACGCTAGCTGCCAGCATGCTTACGCATCGGCAAGCAAGGCCATTTCCAGCTGAGCACCGACTTTTCGCTCGCTGAGGCAGCAGTCCAACACTGCAGTTCTTAACGGACTTATAACATCCATTATAAATCACTACAAATATTATAGCGAATCCCACTAAAGACTTTCTTAAATGTTATTTCCAATTAAAATATCTTTGATTCAATTCACTTAAAATTTTATTTTCAAATACAACAAGTTGGGTAGACAGACCTACGCTCATGTCAGAAGGGTTTTGTACTCAACTTACAAAATGCAGTAACCAGCAACGAATACCTGTAAAATCAAGAAACACGTCATGTTCGAGGATCATACTATTATTAACAAAGTTGAAAGAATTTTGTCTTCTGAGGTATTTGTTTGTTATACCCATAAATATCTCGCTTGATAATTTTGTCAGATTTTTTAGATCACGGGTGTCCATTCGCGAGGGAGGAAACACATTTTTCATGTTTTTCCCCCCTGTGCCCCCACTGAAGCAAAAACTGTCAGTTTAAGAACTGTTTTGAAAAGCTCTCATAGAGAATTTTCATTTGACACTCATATCGGCTACCTTTCATGAAATTTTTTTCAGGGGCCGCTCCTCTATACTGTAATCATCGATTCATGGCCTATTTTTTCGAATCCTAGAATGGTTACAAAGCTCTTTTGCTAGGAGCTCTCTCCTGCCTCTTCGACTTGTTTCAATTGTATGTACTCATCTTCATGATACCTTTCATTCCTGCAATTTTCATGCAAATCCTAGCAAAGCTGTAGTGTCTAAGTCGGTAAATGGCCATAGTAATACAGGGGACATTGTTCCATAGTAATACAGGAAAATTCAAATCGTTATAACTTCGTTAAATACAATTCGATCCTTATGAAACTTTCAGAAAAGTATAAATAGTCATCTGTTTGGCAAATTTTATTGAATTTAAGGGTACCGTTTAGATTTTATTCAAGGAAAATAAAATCGATAAATCATACTATTACTAACAAAGTTGAGTGAATTTCGACTTCTCATGTATTTGTTGTTGTTGTACTCATTAAGGCCTACATTCATGATTTTTTTCAGATTTTTCGGACGGAAGGTGTCCAATCGCGAGGGGGGGGGGTGTACGCGAAAAGTTCGTACATTTCCCCTTCCCCTGCCCCCCTCGGTACTCATAAGGCAATTCTAAGACTTGTTTTGAAAAGATCTCATTGAGACCTTTCCAATGACACCCTACTCGACTTCCAATGGTGAAAAAAAATTTTTGAGGGGTCGCCTCCCTATGTGGGGAGACCCTCCTTAAACCCCTTTGAAAAATTTTTCCACCCTTGAACTTTCAAGAAGCCACCACTTCTGACCTTTCCACAAAGTTTCATGGCTGTAGCATCTGTAGGTTCGGAGAAAAAGTGCTGTGACATACAGACGGACGGACGGACATAGGTCGTGATTGCAATAGGGGTTTTGTATTTTAGTACAAAACCCTAAAAAAAGCGTGCAGTCTACGCCTGCTCAAAAATTTTTGTTTTCGCAAAAAACTGCTGGGTTACAGCAATTAAAACATTATTAACTTAACTAAGGAGTAACAAGTGGTTAAAAGTTAACTTGCCGGTTACCAATAGATGGAAAAAAAACACTTTTAACTTTTTACACCAATTTATTAACGGTAAAGGATTGAATACACTTTTTACAATTTATTATTGTGCGCGTAAGGCGTAAATGAGCACCCTAATGCAGCCTCACATTAGGTGGGTAGTTTAAGGAGGCTTGACAGTGCTCCGCAGATCACAAATCGCTGTTAAAAACCAACCCGAATTGAATGTCGTTGTCGCTTTTATATTATGAATTTGCTATCTGTTGCACAATTCTAATTGTTGCAACAGTGCACCGAAAAGGTGAGCAATGACACCTGAATTTTGAGTAAAGTGCTCGTGGCGGAAATGCTGACGGAATTCGTTAGAATTCTGTCTGTGGGAAAAGAAAATTTAAATTGAAATGAAATTGTTTCTTATGGAATTTAGGTTACAGCGAATATAACGAAGATTGATGGGAATGGAATGCAACTGTTAAACAAAGCAAAGTTACAACACATTGATGTTACTCCCACTTACGCCACTTTGGCGTTCACCCGATAGATGGGCCCGCTTACAGGGTAACTGCTGCTTTCTGGGAAGAAATTGGGGGTTATGTGAATTTACAACAGTTTTATTCTAAACCGAATGTAATATGCTGAACATTTTACTGGCCTTAGCTCCAAATAAACTAAAAGTGGACTTACACCACTTGGGCTTTAAGGCGCTGATATATGTTTTCATACAGTGAAATTAAAAAACAGCGTCATTATTCGACGTTGTGACTTTTTATCAGTGCAATCCATATTTGTTACTCAATTCAATTATTTGAACATAATTTTCTCTTCCTGAACATATCAACGTTAATATCTGATTTTCGATACTCTAGCTAATTAACCTCTAAACTTTCTTCAGTCGATTAACATTTCACTTTGCCATTTGATAGCAACATGTGCTCTAAATAAGCTCCACTACCGAATAAAACGACACTTTCACTTTCGAAAAAAAACCTTAATTAAATTTTCTTTTCGCAGTCAAGCGATCAACCCTTTGCATTTTTTCTTGAGCTTCCCACTTCCTGCAAGCAGTTAAATTACTACCAAAAGTGTAATTGAAAGCAACCAGTTCTCTGCCACTGGCTCACGAATGAAACGCTCGCAAATTTTTCTTTACAGAATCCGAAGGAGATTCGACAAGTTGAATTGAACAGTCCCAGGACTCTTGTCGACGTAGTCCGCCCGAAATGATTCTCATTTCCTTCAACACTTGCTGACTAAATAAATTTTTAGATGGCTCTCATTAATGACCTTACAACCTGTTGTAACCGACCGTTAAAACATATTAATTCAAATTACAAACAGGGGAATAATTAAGGACATCACAGTTGTTTAGTGCGATCGTTATGCGGTTGGTCTGTTGTAGAAGATGCGTCTGGGGAGTGATTCGGAACATTTGGTCTAGAGGGAGGACGTTGTTAAAAATTACAGGTTGTTGTCTGTGTTTTTTTTTCGACTTTTCAATTTGCATTTATTTAGAAATGAAAGGGTTGTAGGATTTCAAATAAGGGAAGCACTCTGTAAGGCTCTGCTGTATAATGACCTGATATTAGGTAATTTGAATTTTATAAATAAGTACTCCAATTGCAGTTACAACACTCAGAACTCTTCAATGCGAGAATGTTCAAGGACTTTTCGAATCATTCCTTGGAAGTAAATTTTTAATCATTAAATATCCTTCAGAATCTGTCCCAAAAATTGAACATGAATTTCACTTATAATCTCCTGTAACAGATGACTCCATCATACACCCTTGCTAAATTACCATTTCCTCTCGCATCATCATCATTATTGTTCTTGGCCCATACCGCCCTTGAACTCGGCCATCCCATCCAAAGGATGCGAGATGGATCGAAGAAAGGCTTTTCTGAAAGTTTTAAGTGATAGAGATTAAGTATGGCTTGGCCTTCCACTCATTCATTCACTCGTTCGCTCGCTCATTCTGGTCCTTTTTGTAGCTGACTATAAGGAGGAAAATTGATAAATGGATTTTGGTCCTTGACAAATGAATTAGTTAAGAAAGACGGCGCATGAGAAATTTCGGATGGAGATGCTTTCGCCTGGCTTACCAAGCCCCAAACGCAGTGAGTGAATCTTACTCTGCCAAGTAAGTGAAGTCCTCTTCATGTTGTCGGATAAATGAATGGATGAATGAATGAAGGAATGTGTCAAGAGGTTTTTATTAGTATGCATGAATTCAAGTGAAATAAGGAAAATTGATTAGTTTTCACTCAACGATGCTTTTAAATTCGGGGCGGGGGTTCAGTGGAGAATTGAAAATTTTAAATGAATATTGTTATCTGATAAGGTTTAAGAAGTTGATTGAAGAGCAAAGTTGCTGAATAGGGAAATTTATCATATAAATTCATGCGTGGGGAAACTTTGTTTTTACGATGCTGTGTTGAAATTAAGGGAAATATTTGCAGACTTTGTTAGGAATATATAACATGAAGAAATTAAGTTCTATTTGAATTGGATTCTTGTGGTAATATAGTGTTAATATGGCATGCAATGATATTAACTTTCTGAACTCAGAGTAAGTTTTTGTGAAGTGTTTATGATGACAGTACTTGGTATCAGAAATATGATGAAGCAGATATGAATGCTTCAGAATCGATCGCTTCTGTTTATGAAGAGTGATCAAGTAGTACAGTCATATCTTAAACGCAATAGGTCTATACTCTTTTTGATTTTAAACCAAAAATAAGTCGATGAAGCAGGAGAATGCTCCTATCAGATAGGCTTTGTAGCCGTCGTAGGGTTCGAAACGAATTTTCCAAGCACTATCACGCAGGGGGAAAGCTGGCCGAAAGGAATACTCTTGGAGGCTAGCATTCTTTGGGGAGTTCCGCCCCCACGTACCCAAGGAAATTCCTGCAGGGGGAATGCCGGTCGACATGAGCACTCTTAGAGGCTAGCATTCTTTGATGAGCGCCACCCCCACGGACCCGAGGATATGGGGGGCGCCATGAGGCTCCCTCCTGGGATGACAGTTAACAACCCTGACTGAATCTGGATTACACTTTGAAAAACGAACTGGAATTGATGCTTTGGGCTGGCGAATATGATGGGTTGGACCTAGTTGCTTGGCACAGTAGCGCCGAGGTGGCACTCGTGTGTGAACGGCTCCAATTCAAGTATCATACCGTCTCCGTCTCGGCAAAACTTTGGCAGGTCTCGGAGTACGTTCGAAGTTGGCACCATTGGGTTGGTGGTTCAGGTTTGGTTGAGATGGACTCCCGATTAGCGCTGGTCTGGCTCTGAGCACTTGTCCCCATAAGGGCTTGTGCCAACCCTCGCATGGCCTCCTTGCTCTGCAGAGATAACCATGGGACCAAAATGGTAACTATACACACGAATTGAGATAACAGCTCCAAGGGGTGACACAATGAAACTGGAGCAACAAAAACACTTAAAAAAGATAAAAAAAAACCAAAAAAAAGAAATAAAAAATACTAACAACGATGACGCAACCAGCGGTTGCAGCCGTGATGTTTACAGTACATTAAGAGCAGTACTAACGATGAGAAAAACGACAAATAATACTATGACAGTGAAGACGGACGAAAACGGAGATTAGCAGACAGTCTAGTCCAGACTGAGATTCCTGCGGCGTTCGGCTGCAGCAAAAAGATAATGCAAACGTCAGAGCGTCCTATAAAGAAAAAGCGGGAAACCCGTCAGGACGCTGCAGGTGTTCAAGCGGTGGAGGAAAATATAAAGAACATCGAGAATTTGATGGTCATTGCTGCGATCGTTACCAAAGCGACCGATGCAAGGGTCGTAAATCCCGACATAACATTCTATCCTGAAGCCAACGAGGAGATTACGGCGGGAAAAGAATCGACTGACCAGATAAATAAAGCGACGTTGTGTGATTGCATCGTCAACGTCTAAAAAGTGTCTGAAGTACTGTATTCGGAAACGGAAAGCGATAACCTCTCCCATGGATGGTCGCAAAGTACAATTGCCGCCCAGCGACATGAAGAAGAAAGGCTATTCCGAAAAGCGAGAGCTGTTTTGAAAAGAATACAATCTGCATGCGACTCCCCAAAAATCATAAAGCTGTAAAGATTGGGCTCCTTGAACTAGGGGTGCTCCTAGACCGTATAGGGCATTAGCAGAAGATCTGGTTAAAGGCCGAAGATGAGCAAAAGGCGAAAGAAGCGCTGGGGACGAAATCTAAAGGCCACATGCAGATAGCTCCACCATTACAAATCAATAAAAGAATGGCGTCTAGCCCAATCGAAGGAGATCGGAATGAAAAAAGAAAGGAAGAGGCACTTGATGGGCGTGGAATGCCAGATCATGGGTTCCAGACAGTGCTTACAAAAGGAGCGAAGAAAGCCGCAAAGATACTCCTTCAAAAAGTGCCCGAAAACAAAGTTCGAACGGACGCCCAACAAGAAAAAGGACCTAATGCAAAACAGGAGACACAGAAGTCCCGGCGAAGAACCCGGCAGCAGACACAGCTCGTAAGACCCCAGGATGGCCGATCCCACGTGAAGGTGCTGTGGGACATCCCAATTTCAATAACTTAACCCCACATTTCACCTCCATCCCATCCGATCCCGCAATCTTTTTCATCTTTCATTGCCGCTACCGCATCTGGGTAACGTAATCGAAGTTCAATACACATCGATTCCACTACCCACACATCTTTTTTTTGTATGGACAAACGCAATAATTTTCATTTTTTGCATATATGGCAATTTCCGTAATCAAAGAAGCGTTTGATTAGATGCAAAGTATCGCACATAAATATACGGAAACTATTGGTTTTGCCAGCACTCGAAAAGAAGTGCTTCCCTGCGGTCGGGGAACTTGAACCCAGGGTCTCAGCAAACCCCCGGTCAAGAATCCGGGACTCTACCAACGGAGCCATGTCTTCTCAATTTCCCATTCATCAGATTAGCAACTCCAACTCTTTCTTTATGGGTATGAAATTGAAATTTGTCAAATGGGAAACGTGAATAATTTTTTGTTAGTATAAAAATATGAAATTTGTTAGTGGGAGCTAGTGAAAAGAAAGAATATATAAGTTTTGTTAGTAGAAATTAATGAATGGAATGTTGTTAGTTAGAAAATTGACATTATTAGTAAGGTTATTTTTTGAAGTTGGAAATAAGGAAAAAGGGTAGGATTGTGATGATGGGGAAGTAAAAGTTATAAGGGAATTGGAAAAATGTTAATAAAAATAAATAAATACACAAAGGAACTCATTTTGAATAGTTCGACTTGTTGTTTTTTTTTTCTTTTCTTTTTTTGCGCTTTAACTTCATTTTTAAGCCTGTTAATTTCATATTAACCTTTTCATAGTTTAATAGACAATAATGCCTAATTTTTCAACATTAATATTATTTAATCTTCCTAATTTTTCTTTGCTTAATTTAAGTTTTCATTCTTACTTGTTTCTGCTTGTCGTTTTTCCATTTTGTAATTGGATTTATTTTAATCTGTTAAATGGAATTGTAAATAAATAAAAAAAAAAAGGTAGGAGTGCCCAAAGGAAGGTGGAGATGTTGCGGCGGCAATTTGAAATTGCAAATGGGAGAAAGTCGTTACGGCGGAATTCGCAACACTATCTTAAAACTAAAGCAGACAAATAAGTGTATTTTTAAAAATACAAATTCCTTCACAAAGTTCTTCTTCTCCTTTTTGTCACTACAGCCTCTATTTGTAAGCTGTATTCTTCAGCGAATTTCGTGTCTTTCGTTGGCGGTTCTCATTATTTTGGCCCCTGAATACAGAAATTTTGCCCACATCTTCGCTACAGTACTCCCCAATCGGTATATTATATTTATTTGAGGTATTTTTCCTTGACTGTGTCATGAGCTTTGCTTTGTTCTCATTGAGTTATTGCCCTACTAGTTTTGTTTCGCTGTCGAGTTTCAGAAAAACGTGACAAAATATTGATGTCGTTCGCATAGGCTACCACTTCGCTTGATTTGTATAATGGCATACCTCGTGTATAAACACGTAGCTTTCTGATGACATATTCCAGACTCAAATTGTAATGCAACGGGGCCAGCCCAGCTCCCTGTTTTCGTCCGATATTTGTGTCAAAGGCATCGGTGAGTAGGTTATTGATGCGGACTTGGGAGGTTGTCGACGTCTTTGTCATTTTGGCTAGACGGACTAATGTGGCTGGAATACCAAAGCAAAGCATTATTTGGTACAGTACGTCCTGATCAAAACTGTCGTATGTTTGCTTAAAGTCAACAAAGATTTGGTGTACGTCTATGTTGAACTCCCAATATTTCTCAAGTACCTGCTTCACTGTTAACAATGTCTTTCGTTGACAAACCTGCTAGAGAACCACGTTGATACTCCCACATAATACTGTTGGCTTATGGTCTGATTTTACTGTCTGAATTCTTTGAAAATACTTTGTTTGCCGTACGAACTAGTGAAATGCCTCTAAAGTTGTCGCACTGTAGTTTGGCATTTTCTTGTGGATGGGGAATATAATTGATTGGCGCTACTCGTTTGGCATATGTTCTTTCTGCCAAATGACACAATATTAAATGAGCTCGCCTAGAATTTCATTGGTGCCCAGCGCTTTATTATTCTTTTGGACGTTAATGGTGGAGCAAACTTCATCTAGAGTTGATGGGGTCAATTGAAGCTTTCCGGGAATATCTGTGAGCTTCTGGAGCTGAGCAGAAGATTAAGGAGATTCTTGAAATATGATACCCATCTTTCCGTAGTCTTGTTGTCATCAGCGATGATGCTGCCGATGTCAGTATGGCAAAGCGTGGCCTTGGGCTGATAACCTGGTTCAATGCTTTTTACCATTTCATATGCTATTTTGTTGCTGTTCGCTAAACTTACATCCATGCTTCTCAATGCTTCATTAAAGCATTTCCTTTTCTTCATTTCAATCATCTTTTTCGCTTATCTTTGCAGATTCTCATGAATTTCTCTCTTCGTCCTGGCTTTTCTACGTACATAGTTTTTGTACACCCGATTCTTTTTTTCTATCCTATTCTAGTACACATCATCAAACTAATCATTTTTTTAAGCCGCGCTTCATGTTCTATCATGTATTCCGCCTCGGCTTTAATTACCGCTTTCAGTCCCACCCAAAGCTCGTTGCTTGTTTTCAGCGATGTGTCTAATAGGATGAGAGCTAACTGGTTGTCGACAGTATAAATGTAATTTTACGCTACAGACACCGCTCGGAGCCTTTTGATGCCGAATTTTCGAAAGGGGCTGGACCTTGCCAAATAAGCCTTTGAAATTTGACATCGATTTGTTAGTTTGATCAAGTAAGGATCTGAGTTACAATTGACTCTCCATTATGTACTTGCGTCAAGAATGCTTGAGGCCAAACTCTGTTGGACAGAAAATGGTCAATCTGGTTTTGTGTGTTGCCATCCGGTGGTATCCAGGTCATTTTATGCAAACGTCAACGTGGGAGCAAGTCCAACGTTTGACCAGCTTTCAACTACATGTATAGACTATAAGGCGCTGGCCGTTGTCATTCGTTTCATCTTGGAGGCTATATCCTCCAGTCGTTTTCCGATGAGATAGCTCATTGCCAGCCTTAGTGTTGAAAACACCCAGAATTCTTTTTGCGTCGTTTGTAGGCAATGAGTCGACTAGTCTTTCTAGGTGATTGCAGAATGTTTCCTTTGTTTCTTCATTCTTTTCTTCGGTTGGGGCATGTTCATTTGTAAGCCAAATTTTGAAAAATTTTTCTTTTTTATGGATCGATCACAATTGTTTATATACTGCCTTAAAATCAATAACGTGCAATTCAAACTCCCTATCTACAATCGAGGCCACTCCAAATTTCCGTTGTCCAGCTGGTTTGCCACATTTGAATATTGTGTGCAATCTCATATCTTGAATATTACTCCAGTCCAGTTGTTTTTAGGGTTTTGTACTAAAATATAAAACCCTAGTGCAATCACGACCTGCGTTCGTCTGTCCGTCCTTCGTCTGTCTGTGTGTCTCTGCAGTTTTTCTCCAAAACTATTGAAGCTACAACAATTGTTCTTTGTGGATAGGTCAGAAGTGGTGACTTCCTGAAAATCAATGGTGAACATTTTTTCAAAGGGTTTTAAGGGTTTCTTCATATACAGGAAGGTGACCCTTCAAAAAAATTTCACCTTTGGTAGTCCAGTAGGGACTCGTTGGAAAGGTCGGAATAAGATCTTTTCAAAACATTTCTTAAAATTGCCCTATCGGTATCGTGGGGGCAAGAGGAGGGGAAATGTACGAACTTTTCGCGCACCCCAAAATAAGTATCTCCATTGGAATTGTTGGTCGCGTGAACAACTGTGAAATCCCGGGGTTTTAACTCACAGTTAGAGATCTTGTGATATAATTCCGAAGAAGTTTCAATACAAAAATGTCGACTCTCGTGACTTTGCAGTTTGATAAATTTTTTTATTCAATATATAGTGTGCATGCACGAAGGCATATCCTTTCGAAAACTCTTAATTTTTCCATAGTACTAGTACTCTGATTGTACCAGATCTGACATCCATATGTCACAACTGTTCTAATTAGGCTCTTGTAACAGATAACTTTAACCTTTTGATCAACGTATCTAGAATGAAAGGATCATCGAAGAGCCATGAATCATTTTTGTGCATTACTGAGCATGATTTTGACATGTTCAGTATACTACACATACTGATCGAGATGAACATTGAGTTATCGAACAAAGGATTTATGTGGAACCCGTATTGAACCACCCTCATCAGCCATAATGTGGAAACCCTTCCAATAACGTTTCAGATCTTGACTGGGCCCCCTGCAATGGTGTTCAAAACAAGATTGTTTGGCACTTCTGCGCATTGATTTTCATTCGACAATTGTCAGTGTTCAGTTGCACATTATCAAATCTTTTTTGACGATTGCTCTGAACAATTATAGCTTATCGGTCTGCGTATAAATGATCAGATCATCAGCAAACGTTACCAATAATCGCGTTGGTGAGACGTTAAAATCAAAGCCCTTCAAAAGCTTGCGAATGAATATTGGGTAAAGCAGAGGTGCAGTAACTTTTCCCTTCTCTGCACCATTCAAGACCTTAAAGTTGCGCAGTGTCCTCAGATTTCCATCAGTTACAACATATGATTTCCTGTTTAACATATTGCACATCATGGCGACAAGGTGTCTGGGGATCCTGTCCTGAAGGAGTTGAAAAATTACTCCATCAAACCACACTGTATCTAAGGCTTTCTCTATGTCAATGAGACTCGCTCGAACACATTCCCTAGCATTTGGTTTCCAGGCAGATGTCTGAGATTGCCTGGCGAGAAAACCAAATTGGCAATTTGGCATCAATTCATATTTCTCAATGTAGGTGTTTAATGCTTTGTTTAGCATCACTTCGAACACCTTGCTGATGTTAGGCAGCAAACTGATTGGGCGATGGCTTTTAGGACTCGAAGATTCTTTTCCTTTCTTCAAGATTGGAAATATCCACTCATTTGAGAAATATGAATTGCTCAACATGTTGTTGAACAATATGCGGTGATTCCTAACAGCAACTTCAGGCAAATGTCGGAGAAATTTATTTGGAACAACGTCAGTATCACATGATTTCTTGTGGTTGATCCTGCCAAAGATGAAACATAGGTCTTCATAGCTGACAAAGTAATCAATAAGATTCAAGCTCGGTATGAGGTCAGATGTTAATGTTTCATTGAAATGAAGAATTGATTGGCCGTTCTGGCTCGATTTGAAGTCAGAAACTTTTGCTTCAACGACCCCTGAAAAAATTGCATTCCCTCTCTCAGGATTTGGTAGATGAACCAATTCAAAATGTGTTCCAATCAGGGCAAGTTTCTGCAATCTATCACATATAATCCTGTTTCCATTTCTATCCGGAGTCGTACTATCAATTTCGATCCCAGCCCTATGGAGAAAATTTATCTAATCACTAGTGACCCCAAGATTCGATGCCTTTACTCGAGACTTCTTACGGAGAAAACTAGTCACTTTCGCAAAAACACCATCTGGCTAATACCCCTCAGTTTTTCTGCCCATTGATTGCTGACCTCACTCTTGAAGTATGAACGGACTAAGTTCCGGACATTCCTCGGGTGGAATTTCAACAAAGCCAACGAGGGATATGTGTGAAAAGACCGCTTTTAAACCTTTCCAACCTAGCGATGGTCGATGTTTCATATCCCCTTAAATAGAGATATATTTCATCGTTAATTAGTTTCCTGTCATTAGGAACCATTGAACAAGCGTTGCCATAATCAGAAGGAGGACAGTATTTGTGGTATTTTCGATTAAACTTTTTTTGAAACTTTCCCTAGTTGCTTTTTTGAAATTCAACTGTTCATTTTTATTTTGAACTGGAATAAGGGAGACATCATCCCTTTGATTATTGATTTCCATTACAATTGCATTATGGTCGCTATCATAAGGAAGCACCTGCAGTTTCCGTTGAGGACTATCAAAGCTGAATTCAAGTCTTGCGTCAGCAATGCAGAGGTCTAAATATGAATTTGTCCTAGGGGATGTTGGCAACTCCGACCCATATAGATTGCACCTGTATTCAATTTGGTTCTCTGTTATCCACGATTTCAGGATTACACCTCCTGGATTATTACCAGCGTTTAGCCATGATGAATGCTTGGCATTCAGGTCACCGGCATATAAGTATGCAACCTGTTCAATTCGAGTATTTCAAACAAGGAATTGGACTCCTCCTTGAACTTGAGAACGTTTCAACCAGTTGCATAGGCTGAGATAACAATGAGGTTATCCCACCTGGTAGTGAAATTTTGATAACGGACACTTCAAGAAATTCAATGCTTTTGAATTTGACTTTTTCAATATTTTGGAAACAATAGGGTCTTCAAACCAATATCCCGGTACCACTTGCTCCATCACCGTTTACCCTTTCGTTTCTTACGAATTCAAAATCTTTGAATGCCATGGAGTGCCATGAATTGAGGTGGGTTTCAGTGAGAAGCATGATGTCAGGCTTTTGCTTAACAATGAGTGTAAGGAGATGATCAGGTAAATGTACAGGTATAGCAACGATAGATTTGACGTTGATCTGAGCTGAAGCCTACCCATGGGAATGTGACTGAAGGACAAGTTATCTTAAGGCATTTGAAAGACCTAAATACTGAAAAACAAAGCTAATTTTTGAATCTTGTTTGTCTTTTTTCTCCGATAAAGAATTAAGTTGCTGGTCAATTTCGAAGAGCAGCTCGTCATTGCCACTAACATTATTTACATTGTTTGCAGCATTTTCTGCTGGTCCTCTAGCGCCAAGTGCAAATGATACTCCGGGCTTGACGAAGTTGGAAGGTATGACATCGCAGTATGCTTGTGTTTGCTTTGGGACAAATTTAACTTTTGAATCTTGATATCGGGAGCATCCTCGATATGATGCTGGGTGACCAAAAACACCGCAGTTAAAGCAGTATAATTTTCCTTATGGGTCCATCTAGGCCAATTTGTGCTCACCGGGAGTATGAACGTCTTTGCATTTGACGCATCGATAATGCGAGGAGCAATTGGCAGCCGAATGTCCAAATCTTTGACACCGGTAACACTGGTTGACTTCTCTTTTCTGGCGGCGTTCCCACCGAACCGCTCTGAAATTCAAAGACCTTATTTGTTGAAGGGCACTTGGACTGCTCTTATTTGTAATTTGTACCATGTACAAGGTAAATGCTTCCTTTCCACGGTTAACCGACTGAAATAAATTCAATTCCTGTCGCAGCTTCTTCGAGCATCTGAAGAAGATCGACGCTATGTTCTCCGCAGTCTAATTCCTTCAACAAAAAGATCTGAGTCTTCTCACTTTTTGGGGTATATGTGATGTGTGGAACCTCCTCAGAATTCAGCGCGTATTTGGCTGAAATGAAATCAACCAGTGATTTCGCCCTGAAAGTTAGTTTTTCGGAATTAACTCTTTTGATCTCGAAATTGGTTAATTTATTTTCGGCTGCCAATAGCCGAACTATATCCTTTCGGCTGCATCCAAAGTTTTTTCAAATAATTCAGCAGAACTGCGCGCTGGTTTTTTCTCCTCAATTTTATTTTTTAAATATTGCGTAAAATTTAAATCATTATCCTGATTAGAATTACCTTCGATGTTTTCTTCAATTGCCATTTTTTCGGTTAATCCCTCCAGCGCTGAAAAATAGTTTTGACTCTCATTGGTGTCACCAGCAGTTAGAATTTCTTCTGGATTTGCTTGCTTTGCACTTTTCTTCGCCTTTATTACCTGTTGCCATTGATTTTGCGGATGCGTCTTTTGAGGCTTCATCCCTTTCCTAAATAGATCTTTGAGGTACTGTATCTCTAGCCTCATTTCATTATTTTTCGCTGTTTGGCCATTTGTTGATTGTCCGCTATTATTTGCAGCTTGCATCCTCCATCTGTGGAGTTTTTTTTCGTTATGTTTCCTCTTGGTGATCATCGCCAATTTCGTGTTCGTCGTTGGTTGCCCCAATGGTTGGGCTCCTCCATACCAGCGGTCCTGAAGTTTTTTTGGGTTCTTTGCTTTTCTTAACTAATCGAAGTAAAATCATATTCGATAGGAATTCCCTCAGTCGATTACTTCGACAATATAAGCTTTTTCTGATCAAAATAAACGATTAACGTTATTTTTTTTTTAATTAATTTAATTTTTGAAAACTTTCGACAGGATCAATTTAAAAGATGTCTATAGGCAATGACTGCTCTCTCGCTGCTGCTATATCAGTGTTGTATGATATTTTTATTTCAGACTCTTAAAAATGTTTTACTCCAGGCTTTGATATGTGTATTGATGAAATGCCCTTAAAGTGTCGTTACCGTTGTAAATTTTTAATGTATATGCCAAAAAACCAGGAAAATATGGGTTGAAACTCCTGTGTTAGACTGACGCTTCGACAAATTATTTCTATAACGGTTATATTGTGGAAAAGACACTGATGGGCACGGATTGACAAATGTTGAGAAGGAATTGTCAAAACCTTTACTAAGTGTTATACGGCTGACAAAATCAATTTACCATTCAAACCGCAATGTGACCGGAGATAAATGGTTCACATCAGTTGAAGCAGTTAAATTTTTAAAAGAAATGAATAAAGCAAAAACTGAAATCCCACCTGAATTCAAACTATTTATGGCTTTACAAAGGATATCACTATGATATCCTTTGTACCAGAACGCAACAGAGCAGTTGTTCTAGCATCATCGATGCATCATGACAGACGTAATCATCAATAAGGTGAAAAACTAGAAATAATATTATGTTACAATTCCAATAAAAATGGTTCGCCTGGTCTTGAAAAAATCTGCGGCAACTACTGCTGTATTTGGAGGATCAAAAGAAGGCTGATCATTTTTGTTTTTGCCGGCTGATTGATATTGGTGCTGTGAACTTGTATGTACTCTTCAAATCTCGCAATCCTTAAACTCTGAAAAAAATTGATAGTATATATAGATTCAAAGGTGCTTTCTTAAATAAAACCATATAAATTTTTGATAGGTCTACACTCTTGGGTACTATTGCCGGCATTTGCACTTCCATCAAACAAATTTTGAAGATAGAAAATGAAGAACCTGAAACTTCAGCATCTATTAAACTTGAGAAACGAGGTACATGGATAATATGTCCAGCAAAGATCATCGTCATATTTGTGGAAAAGTGCAGATAACCTGCTTGCCTTGATTGCTTTGAAAAAATTTGTGCGGTCCGTTCCCGGGCTTAATCACTGAATATATTTGAAGGGGACACCGATTCTTCGTACATTTTGCCTTCCCCTGGACCCTCTCATTCATAAAATGAATTTTTAATTTCAGATTCAAAAAGTTCTAATCAAGGCTTTTAATTTGATACCCCATTCGACTACCTTTGATTAAAAGCATTTTTAAGGGCTAATTCGTTATTAGAGGAGACCCTCCTTAAAAAAAATTTTAAATTTTTGGTAAGACCTAAACTTTTGAGAGACCATCCTTTCTGACCTTTTCACAAAGTTTGAGCATTCCAGCTTCTATAGTTTCTGTGACGCACGGAGAGAAGGGCAGATGAACAGACGGATAGACAGGTCGCGAAACTAGTAGGTCTTTGTAAAAAAATTTTTTACAAAGACCTTAAAAATGAATAAAGCTCCTCTTTACCTTAAAAAATATATTCTAGTTTTTTAAATCACAAGATAAAAGACTAAGCTTGTAAATAACATACTTTTTTCCACGCATACTAGATAATTTCTATTAAAAGTGTTAATGTATAATAGGACGTCAGAATGACGTCGGCTTTCCAATGCTGAGATGATATTCACCCCATCAGATGAAGCTTAACTCTTTCTCGCCCGTCATTGTTGGCAATGGACATGATCGTTCTATTTGATGGTTAAAGCTATCCGGCTCCTCCATCTCGTTATATAGCGAAGCATTGCGCGCAAAACAAAGTGTTAATAACATTCTAATAAAAAGTCAACTGACTAAATCTACTTTAGGCAAAAAAAGTATTGCAGCCCATTCATGAAAAAGACACAAGGCACGAAAGGCGACTGTATTTACTTGCATGAGCTAGAAGATCCTGAACCTAGGTTTACAAACGCGATTCCGAAGCTAGTTTTAAGACAGACGTCTTAAGGCGCAGCCCCCAGTAAAACTGCAAATTTGGGTAAATTTTACAGCCGTTCCTTTCAGAAACGTTACGAATATTTGCAAAAATTTTTTAGCAAGAAGTCCGAGTGAACCTTTGGCTATTGAATCAACGTATTATATTTTGCAAAAAATTGTTGCAAAAGCTGTTAAATTCAAACAAAATAGCATGTTTTCGTTAAGAAATGTAGTAAATCTCGGAAACTATTTAACGTACTTAATTGATTTGAGCTACGTTTGCTAGCTCTTAATTATTTACATTGAATTAACTCATCAAAAATTTAAAAAAGTTTTTTGGAAAAAATTTCCTAGAACAAAATGTGGAAATTTGATACAAATCAATGTGCATGCTAGATATTTGTTCAATGTATGCAAACTACACATTTTGTTCTAGGAAATTTTTCGCGAAAATCTTTTTTGAATTTTAATGAGTTAATTCAATGTAAATAATTTAGATCTAACAAACGTAGCTTAAATCAACTCGGTACGTTATGTACGGACACGTCCAGAAAGTAAGTGTACTCAATTTATGTAGGGTTAAAAAAAAAATTAATTAAACAAAAACATACTTTGGTTACACTTGTACATAAGTAAGTTATTTTTCGACGTAGTCACCATCCCTCTCGATGCAAGTGGTGAGCCGCGGGATCAATTTTTCGATGCCTGCCTCGAAGAAGTCTCCCGGCAGCTCTTTCGCCCACTTCTCGACCTCCCCCTTCACCTCCTCGTCCGTTGAAAACTTGTTCTCACCCATGTGCACCTTAAGGGAAGTGAAGAGATGGAAATCTGAAGGGGTCAAGTCAGGGTTCAGCGTCAGCATTCGAAAAACTCTTCAAAGCTCTGCACTTGATTCAACTTGTGCTGTTTTGTCAGCTGTTTGGGACCCACCTCGCAGACAATTTCCAATATCCGAGAGTTTCTGTGATTGTTCGTGTATCAGAGATCTGGAGATTTGCGGAAACATAGCAAAAAGTTCATCTAACGTCAATCTGCGATCGTCACGGACCGCAATCTCGTTTTTTTCCAAAACTTCGTCAGTCACAATTGAAGGCCTTCCGCTCCTCTGATCGTCATGCACGGAAGGACGGCCATTTTTAAACTCGCAACACCACTTATACACACTCGTACGATTCATAGCTTTATTACCGTAAACAGTTTTCACCTCATTTTAAATTTCAACCGAAGCTTTTCCCTTCGCAACGAGGTAGCGAATAACGGCGCGAATTTCGCACTTGGCGGGAGTTACGATCGACATTTTTCGCGAGAGATGCTACTGCGTCAAAAGTTTTCAACACACTAACCTCGAATTGATCTCGTTTTGAAAGGGAGGGGTCAGGCTACGTGGCAGTGTTGCCAACATGTCGAAAAAGTATTCGCTACAACTGTGAGTGTACCAGTACACTTACTTTCTGGACGTGCTTCGTAGTATCCGAGATTTACTACTAACATGCTAATTTGTTTGAATTTTGTAATTTTCGCAATAAACTTTTTGCAAAATGTAATGAACTGATTCAATAGCCAAAAGTTCATTCTAATTTTTACTCAAAAAAAAATTTCAAATATTTGTAAGGTTTCTAAGATGGACGGCTGTAAAGTTTACCCAAATTTGCAGTTTTACTGGGGGCTGCGCCTTAACTTTTCTGATATTATGTTTCTCAAATTGGTATTCTTTTCCCCCGTTTGAAATTATTTAAAATCAGGATTTTGTAAGTTGTCATTTGTTCTCACGTATTATTTCTCCTTCGAAACGCTTGAATGCCTTCAACGCTTCGGATAACTGTAGCACTTCGGTTGTCGACCCAAAACTTCACTCTATTAGCGTTAGTGCTGGTCAACTGGAAACAGTCATAGATGCAGAGGCGTCTACTGCACAAAACCTAGAAACAGCTTCCTCTTTAAACTATAAATCTTCTACTATACGGGTCACTTATAATAACTTCGTGCGTGAAGAAGATTTAATTCCAAATTCGTCCGGATCAATTTTACACCCCATATCACTTGCTCCTACTAATAACAACCAATACTTTTTAGACCCGTTGTTGCCGCCTACAGTCAAGGCCACTATAGTTTCGGGTGCTGACCTCGAAAAAAGATATTTAATATCTCGAGTTAGAGATGATAAAATTTACGAATCGGTTCGGCTCTACCTGTCATATATGCACAAGGCATCAGAAACCTCTTGCATAGATGGGAAAACAAAAACAAGTCTGAAAATCTTGATTCAGAGAGAAGGTCTTTCAATTGTTCTGGACGCTCTCCGGCTTCTGTATTTTTCCTACCATGAAGAACTAGGTATCACCGTTAACCAGGCAAAAAAAGATGCATCACATGTTAGTTCAAATCATATCTCGTCATTGCAAAGGGCAAGGAAACAGCACCATAAATTTTTTCGTCCCCAATAAGCAGAAGATTTTAAAATTATTTTACCATAACTGTGGTGGTATTCGTAGTAAGTTAAACAAACTTTTTCTTGACGCAAAGTCGTGCCATTTTAATATCCTAACCCTTTCCAAAACATGGTTGAATGATTCTCACATTAACAAAGAGATCCTTGATAGTGACTGGAATATATACAGAGACGATAGAGATCGTCACAGCACAGGACAATCACGAGGAGGTGGTGTTTTAATTGCAGTACACAACTCCTTTATGAGTGAGCTAGTAAATTCCAGGCAATACAAATTATTCCAGCATAAAGTGGCTAAAATAAATCTTATTTATATATTGGCGTTTTTTATGTCCCCCCAAATTCTAGCAATACTGTCTACTACGACGTTTGTCAAATTGCTTCTGAAATTGGTGCGATTACGAATGAAGAACATAAGATTATAATTACTGGTGACTTTAATCGTCCAAACTTAAAGTTTGTGGTCGATGAACAAAACGGCCTCCCTCTTCCTATCAATCTCGTGAATAGTAATGATTTCAATCTCATGAGCACCTTTTATAGTAACGATTTGCAGAAAGTAGCCAAAATGGCAGATGGCTAGATCTTATTTTCTCTAACTCTTACGACGAAGTACTGGTCAGTTCAACTGATGACAACGAGCATCTGTTTTCTAATTCAGTTCATCACTCTGCTTTTACCGTTGAATTGTCCACTTCTGATACTTCTAATTCTATATCGTACAATTCGACTATTGTATATGACTTTCGTGATGGCAATTACGATCAAATAAATTGTCTTTTATCCCGAGTGAATTGGAATGACACTTTGTCAACGTTAGACTTGGATACAGCATTATCCACCTTTTATAGTATCATCTTTGACGCCGTTGAATCATTCATACCTAAAATAAAAAAAAAAGACAAGACTTCAGAGCCATGGCTAGGAAGAGATCTCCGGCATTTACGCAACGAGAGAAATAAACTTTACAAGCTCCTTAAACGCAATAATGATGCCAGCGATGAGACCAAGACTAAGTATAACGAGATTGCTTTCGAATTCAAACTAAAATCAAAAGAGGCATATCAATCGTACGTTAAAGTTGTAGCGGAGGAAACTATTTCCAATCGTAAAAAGTTTTTTGACTTCGTAAACGTTAAGCGTAAAACTAAAGGCTATCCTTCGATTATGACATACAAAGACTCGACGTCATCTTGTGTAGAACAGATCTGCGAATATTTCGCAGACCACTTTCAGCAAGTTTACTCGAGCTCTGCTACTCCACTAAACCTAGAGCCTCCGGAACAATCGCCTGGAACCCTTAAAGAGAACATGTCGATTTCAGAAGATGAAATTCTCCAAGCTATCGATGATCTCAATTTAAATAAAGGACCTGGCCTAGATCTGATTCCACCCTGTTTTTTGGCCCTCTGCAAAAGTAAACTGATTAGACCCCTCTTCATTATTTTCAATAAATCCCTATCTAGGGGTATCTTTCCTACAATTTGGAAGCCATCTTTTATAACACCAATACATAAAAAAGGTGAAAAACGGCTTGTGGTGAACTACAGCTTTCCTCTTTAACCTTAGTTTGCGTACTGGTGCGTTCCCGGCTTGCTGGAAAAGAGCAAATGTTGTTCCTATTCTTAAAAGTGGTGATCCTACTTCTGTGTCCAATTATCGTCCTATATCCCTAATCTCCTGTTTTCCGAAATTACTTGAGCGTCTTGTGCATAACCGGCTTTCAGTTTTATTGGCACCTATCTTGTCAAAGGAACAACATGGCTTTCTTAAGTGTCGCTCTACGACCTCCAACCTAATTGAATTTGCTAACTGCATCGCGAAGGCCCTGGACAATCGTTTGCAGGTTGATGTGATCTTCACTGACTTCTCTAAGGCTTTTGACACTGTCAACCATCAACTACTCTGTCACAAACTTAAAGCCTTTGGAGTGGCTGGCCCTCTTTTATCATGGATGGATTCATATCTGTCTTCTCGCACTTGTTGTGTTAGTTACTGTGGAGCAACCTCTATACCATTTCATCCAACGTCCGGCGTTTCCCAAGGTTCCATTCTAGGCCCTCTCTTCTTCCTATTATTTATAAATGACCTTCCATCAGTCATTGCTTCTAATTGTATGCAGACGATTTCAAAGTCTTTCGAGCTATCAGATCGATACAAGATTGTCAATATCTTCAGATGGATCTGATCGCTCTTAATAATTGGTGTTCGACTAACTACCTTTGTCTAAATGTTGCTAAATGCCATAAAATGACGTTTAATCTAAAGCAATCTCCCATTTTCTTTGCCTATACGTTAAATGATATCCCACTGGCTGCTGTGTGCTCTGCTAAAGACCTTGGTGTTATTTTTGATCCTTGCCTCAATTTTGATGCTCACATCTTAAATGTGACTGCCAGGGCATCAAAAATAATGGGGCTTATTTTTAGGCACACATACAAGTTCACCAACATATCCACTCCTATCCGCTTGTTTACTTGTCTTGTCTGTCCTATCCTAGAATATTGTTCTGTGGTTTGGTCCCCCCCCCCCCCCTTCTCCTACCTCACGAACTCGTTAGAGAATGTACAGTGTAAATTTAGTCGAGTTTTGTTCTACAAACTCAAACTCCCATATCAATCCTATGAATGCCGCTTATCCTTTTTATGTCTTCCGACTTTGTTATCCCGTCGCATCTACTTGGATCAGTGTTTTCTGTATCAACTATGTTACAATCAAATCTCTCCAATATTATATGCTGACTTACACTTCCGTCAATCAACGCGTCTTTCTCGATTAAACACTTTGTTCGAGGTGCCCTTTGCCCGTACGAATTTAAACTTTCATTCTCCCGTTGTGCGAATGTTAAGGAAACATAATAAACTTGAGCTTGGTCCTTTTTCTGATTCCTATTTTGCATTCAAAATAAGACTAAGAAACCTCGTCCTTACAACTCATTTTGAATAGTTCGACTTGTTGTTTTTTTCTTTTCTTTTTTTGCGCTTTAACTTCATTTTTAAGCCTGTTAATTTCATATTAACCTTTTCATAGTTTAATAGACAATAATGCCTAATTTTTCAATATTAATATTATTTAATCTTCCTAATTTTTCTTTGCTTAATTTAAGTTTTCATTCTTACTTGTTTCTGCTTGTCGTTTTTCCATTTTGTAATTGGATTTATTTTAATCTGTTAAATGGAATTGTAAATAAATAAATAAATAAATAAATACAGGGGCATTGCTATCTTATCTGCTATGCCAAAACCGTTTGAAAAAATTATTTGTAGTAAAATTTCTCCCATTATCGAACCATTTCTTAATGAAGAGCAACATGGTTTCCGCAAAAACAGATCTACTACCACTAATCTAATCACTTTGACGTCAGTTATTCTTTGTAGAATGGAGCAAGGAAATCAGATTGATGCCATAAACACAGATTTTAGCAAAGCATTTGATAGAGTGAACCATGGAATTTTGTTGAAAAAACTCCGTAGCTTTGGCATATCAGGTTCAATACTAAGCTGGATTCAGTCTTATTTGAAAGGCCGCACACAATTTGTCAAGTTTCAAGGGCAGTTGTCACGTGAGATCAATGTCGCCTCTGAGGTTCCTCAGGGCAGTCATCTCCGTCCACTTCTCTTCAATACTTTCATCTCAGATCTTTCGGAAGCGCTGTCTGATATTTCGCACCTTTTTTATGCTGACGACCTCAAACTATATCACAGTATACAATCTTTAACTGATGTATCTTTTCTTCAATCCAAACTAACCGCCTTCCACCAATGGTGCGATATGAACCATCTTGAACTGAATCTGGAAACATGTTACGTGACAAGCTTTTCAAGAAAAAGGAATGTCGACACATATAACTATGAAATTAACAACACACAACTGCGAAAGTTGATAAAGTTGTAGACCCTGGCGTAGTATTAGACGCCAAACTCAGATTCAACCTTCACTACGATGAAATTTTGTGCAAAGCTTATAAAGTGCTGGGTTTTATTAAACGGAGGGCGAAAGAATTCATGAATATTTGGGCCACAAAATCCTTGTTCGCCTCGCTAGTCCGTCCCATTCTCGAATACGGCTGCATAGTCTGGGACCCTATATACGACATCTTTGGCCATAGGGTTGAGTCTGTACGAAAACAATTTTTACTCTTTGCCTTAAAATCTCTGTACGACCCGACTTCTTTTCACAACCTACCATGTTATGAGGATCGGCTTCGAACATTAAACCTGACATCACTCGCTTCCAGAAGAGTCGCTTTGTGTGCATGTCTACCTTTCGACGTAATAAGGTACAATATTCAAGTTACTGTCTTGTCAGACCAGATGCACTTTCACGATCCTATTAGAGTCACGAGACACATTCCCATGTTGACCACGAGTACACACCACACCAATTATGCAGACAATGAGCCGGTTAACAGATGCTGTAAGGCATTCAATAAGTTTAGCGATCTGTATTCCCCAACCACTTCCAAGTCCTGTTTTAAATCCAAAATATTAAAAGTCCTCAATTCATCGACTACATAATTAAGATTATATTATTGTATTAGTATTTTACTTCAGTTAAATTTGATTTGTATTTTAATTTAAAATGGGCCTTGTTTGGCGACTGAATAAATAAATTAATATTCCCATCCACTAAACATCGCATGAATTAAATAACGAAAAAATTGATGAATCCTGCAAGATATGAACGTTCATTAACTTTACATAATGCGAGCCTTCCACAATTTCTCACTTCGTACAACATCCTATGGTGATAAGATCACTCAGTAATAGATGTCGTGATTTAACCAACTATATTTTCAACAATTCTGACTTTCACCTGAACTTTCAATAACGTTATCGTTCAAACATTGTAAAGGTATGCCAAAGAATCCATCATGTCCGGGTGATGACAAATATAGTGCAACCCTCGTAAGTGTCAGGCAAAAGTTCACCCGGCAGTTTTGTGCATATCAAATGAGAAATCAGAGAAAATTTAATGTGCTTGTATGGGTAGATGGGAACAAGTGGAAGTCACGTCACTTCTCACTACGGTGTAAATTTATGCTTTCCATATTTAAAGGTGACAACGACAGTCCTGATAACGAGTGTATTGGCAAGAAGTGGCCCTGGGGAAGTTCGTCAGTGTTACCGTTCGGAATCAGTCTTCATAGAAGATTTACTAGCTTTAACACTTTACTTTAAAATAATGTTTCATAGAAAATAAATTGCTTCTGAGATCAATTCGTTTTTTTTCTTACTAACCTGTCAAGTTCAGAAGAGTTTTTTTTTACAAAGAATTGTTTCAAATTAAATTAGCAGTTAAGTGCTAATTGCAGCAGCAAATGGTGACCAAACATTTTTATAACATTAAATAGATTAATACTAGGTGTTCATTTTAGAAAAATTCAAAAAAAAAACCCTTTTTATCTAAGCCTACTTCACAAAGACAATATCCAAGCGGCAATACAGTAACAATAGAGTTCTCAAGGAAGTTCATGCATCACACTAGGCGTTTGCTTGCACGACTGAAGTTGTCTCGCAAATTGAATGAAAGCAAGTGGAGGTTCTCTATCCAAGTTCTATTCGCCCCTTGCCTGGTACCGTCTCCAATGAATGGAGATCCCATGAGAATGAATTAAAATTGGATAGTTTATAACAAGGGCTATTGAATCATCTCTATGCAGACTGATTGTTATGGTATCAATCTATTCCCTATTCCACCCTGTTTCCATTCAACCAGTGATGAATTGAGATTGTTGTTGGAATTAAAGTCTTGGTTGGGCTAGTGGTGGTGGTGATGGCATGAATTCTAATCAAAAATGGTGAATGTCCTACATCCTATTCCGCTCACACTTCGGCGAACATACTCGTACACTTCATCAATTGAATGTGCCTAGTAGTGGGTTCGTGGGAATGCCCTATTTTAGACTTGGAGGGTTTTTTAGCTCAGGATGTAGAAGAAATAAAGTGTCTGTGAAATTTACGTTACGGCAGCTGAAAATTGACTCAATCATTTGAACAAATCGATTCTAAAACGAAATTTCTAGTGACAGGAAATTAACAGTTCGCAGACGTTTCTCTAAATGGTTTGTAGCGGTAGAGAGAAAATTGGAATGAAAATTAAACCATCCTTTTTCGTGCTATCTAATTGGATTCATAGCAATAAAAGTAAGCAATTGCAAATGGTATGAAATTTGAAATGAATTATATTCGGCTGTTCGTACAAAAACTTCAGCTGATATACAAGTCCACTTGTTAAAAATTCTTGTATAAGGAGTCGATGATTATGATTTGATTTACAATCAATCTGAGAATCTTCCAAGGCCATTATTGAATATTTTGGCTGGTAAAAGTTAATTTAATGAAACTGCAAATAAAATGTCCTTGTAGCACTCCAGCCCCTTCCAGCCTTTGTTTTCCCACTTAGAAGGCCCATTGCTTTTCTTGTCATAAAAAATTGGCGGGAGTCTCTTAAATTCAATTTTATCATTTAACAGTGAACTGCAATAGCAAGGCATAAAGTTCCACCATTGAATATTATTTTACGAACATTATAGTAAATATGAATAATTCTTAACTGGCTTTGAGAAATTTTATCATATATGGCGTAACAGCCCAAGCCAAGCCTAGCCTCCAGGACTGATCTCCGCAAATCGTTACAGCTCGGTGATCTCGTTGGCCAGTTGATCACTCCCAGGAAGGATATGCTCTCAGCTTCCATCGAGTCCTTGGTCTTCCCGTTGGACATCTACCTTGTGTTTTACCCTTTGATGCTCTCTTGGATAGCCAGCTTCCTTCCATTATTTTTACATGGCTCGCCCATTGCAATTTGCGTAACTTTACGAAAGTAGATACAGTTAGATCGTTAAATAGTTCATACACTAATTGTTGTAGCTTAGTCTCCACTCTATTTTTTAGGGTTTTGTACTAAAATACAAAACCCTATTGCAATCACGACCTGTGTCCGTCTGTCCGTCCGTCCGTCCGTCTGTATGTCACAGCACTTTTTCTCCGAAACTATAGAGGCTACAGCCATGAAACTTTGTGAAAAGGTCAGAAGTGCTGACCTCTTCAAAGTTCAAGGGTCAAAAAAATTGTCAAAGGAGTTTAAGGGGGGTCTCCCCATATAGGGAGGTGACCCCTCAAAAAAAAAATTTCACCATTAGTAGTCGAGTAGGGTGTCATTGGAAAGGTCTCAATGAGATCTTTTCAAAAAAAGTCTTAGAATTGCCTTAAGAGTACCGAGGAGGGCAGGGGAAGGGGAAATGTACAAACTTTTCGCGTACCCCCCCTCGCGATTGGACACCTTCCATCCGAAAAATCTGAAAAAAATCATGAATGTGGGCCTTCATGAGTACAACAACAACAAATACATGAGAAGTCCAAATTCACTCAACTTTGTTAGTTAGCATGATTTATCGATTTTATGTTTCCTTGAATAAAATCTTAACGGTACCCTTAAATTCAATAAAATTTTTACAAGATTGATCTTTTCTGAAAGTTTCATAAAGATCAAATAGTATTTAACGAAGTTATAGCGATTTGAATTTTCCTGTATTACTATGGAACAATATGCCCTGTTTTACTATGGAAACATATGGCTATGGAGTCATATGCGCTTTTTCCCGACCTAGACACTACAACTTTGCTAGGATTCGCATCAAAATTTCAGAAATGATAGGTATCATGAGGATGAGTACATACAATTGAAACAAGTCGAAGAGGCAGGAGAGAGCTCCTAGCAAAAGGGCTTTGTAACCATTCTAGGATTCGAAAAAATAGGCCATGAATCGATGATTACAGTACAGAGGAGTGGCCCCTGAAAAAAATTTCGTGAAAGGTAGCCGATATGAGTATCAAATGAAAGTTCTCTATGAGAGCTTTTCAAAACAGTTCTTAAACTGACAGTTTTTGCTTCAGTGGGGGTACAGGGGCGATAAATACATGAAAAATGTGTTTCCTTCCTCGCGAATGGACACCCGTGATCTAAAAAATCTGAAAAAAATTTCAAGGGAGATATTTATAGGTATAACTATAACAAATGCCTCAGAAGTCAAAATTCAATTCAACTTTTCTAATAATAGTATGATCCTCGAACATGACATGGTTCTTGATTTTATTCGTTACTGGTTACTGCATTTTGTAAGTAGAGTACAAAACCCTTCTGACATGAGCATAGGTCTGTCTACCCAACTTGTTACTTAACTGCATCGGAAATTGTCCGTAGCACTTTACGTTCAAATAGGCCCACTGCCCTTTTGAATTCGCTCATCAATTTCCATGTTTCACTTCTATTTAAAAGTACAGGTTTGACTCGTTTTTTTTGGACTGTGACGTCTCCATTACAAGTGAAACATCACTCAAGGAGGAATCAGACATTATGCCCGCGAAATATCTTCGCAGCATCCGAAATGCAAGCGAAGAAATAATTCAAACCGACCTGCCCAAGGGCAACAAGTCAGACAGACAGTCAAAGGAAACACGCATCAGTCATTCATTTAGCAAGTCAAAGCCACCAAACATCTCTTCTTAATAAGCATTTGTGCATCCTTGAATATTAGGCAGGAAAACGAAGGTTGTCCTCGGTTTTAATCAATGCGTTTCATTTTTAGAGTTCTTGTATAGACGGCTGCGCATATTTATAACAGTGACCGAAAGCAAATCGCAAGACTATTATAATAGTAACCCCAAGTTAGGGTGCGAGGACGAAAAAAATATATCGCTTTCGTCCAACTGTATTTTTGTACGGTTGATATTTGCCTAGGTGCAAAATGGTCGTAGGAAACGGTGACGTGCCGGTACGATTAAAGGACAACGAAGCCTAGCATATAGCGGTGGGACGCGGTACCTATTGTCGAGCTATTGAAGACGAAGTACGTATTGCAAGGGAGTGAAACTGCCAATGCATTAGCGCATCGAATGACAGGCAAAAGAATGCTGTAAGGGGACACTATGCCTTGCGGGGTATTAACGTAGTAGGGCCATGTAAATTGGCATCTTTCTGGCTACCAAAGTAGCCTTGCTTGCTACACTGACTCCCTCAACACGTAATTGCACAAACTCCTCAATGGAGTGTAATTAATTGACAAACGCACCTCACAGCTACTGCATCACATGCGGTCACTGTTAGATACTTGCGTAGGCGATGATGTTCTGTGACTGGAATGGTTGGACATTTTACCGCTGTATACTCGACGCGTGCTTTTATTAATCAGAGGACAGACGCTTGAAGAGCTCGCAGCGGTCACAAATCAGGCACACGGGTTGGGACCTTCCGTCATGGCCATGTCAGCGTATCCGTCACATTTACCAACACCTTCATCAGCATACTCATCATCACCGCCGTCGATGGAATAAGTTGCGCAATAGCTTGCCGCATTACGTTTAGCCATTGTCCAGCTAATCTCCATTACGCAAGAGGTCCTCCAGATACAATCCACGCAGCGCGGTCAGCGAGGGTGCTCCAAATCACGCAGCGGCTATAATTCGTGAGGCCGGTGCTAATCCACGATCAGGACTCTGCTGGTATCATAGTAATAATGATGCTGCAACATTTCGCCATGCTCATTTATGCTCAAACGATCCGACAGGAAAACTAGAGAGACCGGTGGCGCCTGTCGCCGGCCGTTCCCCAGAGCGCCGTTTGTATGTTACGGACCGTACAAACAACATAAAATTATTTGTCAATTCTGGGTCTGCCGTATCAACCTTTCCTAAGAGCAGCATTCAAGAAAAGCTCACCAGACAGTCACTCATTCTTCTAGGAGCAAATGCAATGCCAATAGCTACGTTTGGCACACAAAACCTTACCCTAAATGGAGGACTCCGCCGGCCATTGACTTGGGTTTTCATCATTACTGAGGTCCAAACTGCAATTCTTGGAGCAGATGCCATTACTCAACACGGATTCATCATTGATCTTTGCTGATGCCGCCTCGTTAATGGGCTGAGCATCTTAATTGCAGCTTGTATTATCGGGCCAAACCACAAGGTGCACTCAACATCTTTCCCGCTCAGTCTGCCGGACGACTCAATCAGACAATCATATTAGGAAATAGTTCCCAAATTCACGCAGGTCACTGAACAGCCAGGGTAAATGTCTTCGCTGGCCAACATGCCGGTCCAGCATTAAACTGTTACTTAGGGGCTGCCAGTTTTTGCACGTCCTCATCGTTTGGTAAGAGACTGACTCACTGGCGCAAATCAGAAATTTAAAAGGTTCCTTGCAAACCTTCATCCAGCCAATCAGTCAGCCCCATTTACATGGTACCCAAAGCTCGAGGAGATTAGCTAGTGACTGCGGACTATCGTTTGTTTAACATGCGGACGTTACCAGATCGTCAGCCGCTACCCATAATTGACGACTTGCCACAAGGGATCCAAGGTAAAGTGTTCTCCGTCATCGACCTACACAAAGCTTTAACCAGATACCAGTGGCCACCAACGATGTTCAGAAAACAGTTTTAACTACGCTGTTGTTTGAGTTCATGGGAATGCCACTTTTTGCGGAATTCAGCAGAGACGTTCGAGAGAACAATAAAGTATTTGATTTTCAATCTCGACTTCGTGTGATCGTGTCAAGATGAGAATCTTGTCTTTTTAGAAAAGTCATGAGGAACATCTCCAGCACCTCCGCCAACTCTTCGAAGTTTTCTAGAAGGCTAAGCTGCATATAAATTGGAGTAAATGCTAGATCTTCGCTAGCTACTTCGTATTAGAGAATGGTTTTCAACCAACGGTAACTAGTATTTAAGCAATCACTGAGTTTCCAAAGCCAACCGACTCGTCTCAACTGCCCCGTTTCGTAGAAATGGCCAATTTTTATCGAAAATGCAATGCAGGCTCCGTTAACGGATATGCTTAAAAGCAATATAACTGCAAAGGAGCTTCTCCTAACATCGACAACCGAGGCCAACAAAGCATCTCAATGTACAATGGCAAACATCACCGCAGCAATCACAAAAGCTTTTCTTTCATCAATAGACATATTAGCGCTGCACGCAGATGCATCCAATATAGGCATCAGAGCAGCTCTAAATCAGCAGCGTGCAAATGGAGTGTTGGTACCCTTCGGATGCTTTTCGAGGAAATTATCACCGACAGAGTAGCGCTGACATTTGACAGAGAGCTGTTAGTAGTCTTTGCAGTGATAAAGTGTTTTCAGCGGGTATAGGCAGGCAGAGTACTTACAACATACATGCACCACAAGCCTCTCTCGTTCCCTCTGTGTCAGAAGTCAGACAAGTACTCGCCAAGACAATTAAGGCAACTAGACCCTGAGTCGACTTATGGCCAACGTAGGGGGACCCAGCCCATCAAGAAGACGCCTCTTGATGAGTGCTGTAGGGTCAGTGCTACTGTACGGAGCAGAGGTATGGGGCGACGCTCTCAGCAAGGGGGTATACCGAAAACGATTGGCACAGGTACAGAGAAGAGGAGCACTGAGAATTGCATCTTCGTATCCAACAGTCTCCGACTCGGCGGTGAGAGTGATTGCAGGCGTGATACCTGTCGCTCTCCTTGCTAGAGAGCGCCGCGCTATTTACCTGCGTGGAAACGAGGATGCGAGGGAGATGGTTGTCCGCGAGGAGAGACAACGCTCGCTCAACGATTGGCAGCAGTCTTGGAGGAATTGCACGAAGGGAAGGTGGACTGCGCGCCTCATCCCGGATGTGAGACCGTGGCTAAATTGAAGGCATGGTGAGACTGACTTCTATCTGACCCAGCTTTTGAGCGGGCACGGGTGTTTTCAGTCTTACCTGCACAAGATCGGCAAGTCACGGTCTCCCGATTGTCGGTTTTGCCCAGGAGAGGAGGACAATGCCTGTCACACATTTTTTGCGTGTACCAAATGGGCCAGGCTGCGAAGGGAACTCTACAGGGAGACGGGAGAGCTCACCCCGGATAATATAGTTGCGGTGATGCTCGAATCGGTTGACAAATGGAACCAGGTGGCACATTATGCTCGGGCAGTCCTAAAATATAAAAGGGACTCACAGCAGCCGGAGGCGCTGGGGCTGGGGGATCGCTCTTCTGGCAATTCCTCTTCCCCTCTCCCCTCCCGCTAGGAAGGGGACTCCCCAGCTTGAAGGTGCCCCACGGCGTAACAAAACGAGACCTGGCCCGAAGTAATGTGTCAAACGGTTCCAGGCTAGGTTCTCAGATTGACAGGGGAGGTGTTTAGTGGGTAGTCCAAAGGTATCCTCCATGGGAGTCCCACACTGCCAGACTCGGCGGGCATAAATGCCTTCACCTCCCTACCACCAAAAAAAAAACAAAAAAAAAAAAAAAGGCAACTAGACTTCGTAACTCAATTTTACACTTTAATTCAATATCAATCAGGTGAAAAGAATACTGTGATAGATGAATTTTTGCTCGTGAAATCTATCATCATGTTAAGTGTACTAGATACACGCACAATCAGCACAGAGCAGGAAAACTACCAACAGCTACCACACTAATTCAACAATGCTCACGTTAAGTTGCAGTGCTTGGAAATTGCTAGCCAATCGCTTATCTGTATGGAAGGAAATGATTCATGTAAACCGTACCTACTGATTGCAATTCATCGTCAAGCCTTCGATACCGTGCACACCATGTCGCATCCCAGTGAAAGAGCTACGACAAAATGCGTAGCGTTAAAGTTTTTTTGGCCAGGTCTGCACAAAGACATAATCAGCTGGGCAAAGCAATGCATACCCTGCCAACAAACAATAGTACAGAGACACAATCATGCAGGGATCGGGAATTTGGTACGCCGTATAATTGGTTTGAACACTTACATATGAACCTGATCAAACTACCAGAAGCTAATGGTTACTCAAAGTGCCTCACAAAAATCAGCAGACATATGCAATGGCCACTAGTGACACAACAGTGCCAATCGTTGCGCAAGCACTGATTGACGGTTGGTTACGTTCCCCAGCAATCATCAGCGCGGATCAAGGCAGAATTTATGCAACAGCTTGGAAATATCATAGGTGCGAAGCAAATTCACACTACGCCGTACCATCTGCAACAAAATGGGATGTTGGAAATAATGTACTAAATACTTAAATGTTGCCCCGAAATTCAGTGCACCAAGGCCCTGCCAAAAGTTTTACTTGGACTGAGAATGACATTCAACGAGGATTCACAGATATTACCAACTGGAATGGTTTTCAGGCATTATGCAACAAGTTCCAGGTGAGTTTTGAACCTCAGAAGAAGGACACATTCCACAAGTCCAACATATTTTCTCCTTTTTCATGTTCCAGAATATCTAATGCGGCGTTTAAGGAACTACTTAAAGGACAGAAACCTGCTTTCGTCTGTCCTTGGACTAGACCTGTGGAACGTGTCTTCCAACAGGCTACTGAGACTGGAGATGACAGCTGACTCATGCTTGATCGGCTATGTGGATGATGTTTCAGCTCTGGTCCCTGAACGTACCATTGAACAAGGTATGCTAACGTGCCAAATGAGAGACTCGAGGACTGCTCGCGCACTCAGTTTATCACTGGAGAAAACCGAAGGGGTCAATTTGACAAAAGAGAATCCCTAGAATAAGGATGATCAGTATTCGAGACATACTAATTGAATTGAAGCCAGCGGTGAAGTACCTGGGGCTACTGATCGACACGAAGATGAATTTCTCTGACCAAATCTTGGCAACGGCTGAGAAGGCTGCGTCAGGAGTATCAGCTCTGAGTCGACTTATGGCTAAAGTAGGAGGATTCAGCGCATCAAGAAAATGCCTCTTGATGAGTGCTGTAGGCTCAGGGGTACTGTGGAGCAGAAATATGGGGCGATGCTCTAAGGAAGGAGGTTAACCGAAAACGCCTGACACAGGTACAGAGAAGAGGAACGCTGAGTATTGTATCTTCGTATCCGCCAGTCTCTGATTCGGTGGTGAGAGTTATTGCAGGCGTAGTACCTGTTGCATTCTTTGCTAGAGAGCGCCGCACTATTTACCTGCATCGAAACGAGGACGCGGGGGAGATGGTTGTCCACGAAGAGAGGTAGCGCTCGCTCAACGATTGGCGCAGTCTTGGGTGAATTGCACGAAGGGAAGGTGGACTGCGCGCCTCATCCTGGATGTCTGACTGTAGCTAAATCGAAGGCCGCCCGTTTATTCTCAAAGACTGGAACACATGCACGTTCGTTTTTCGATGAGGGAATGCAGTGTGACGCTGTTCAGTTGGCACTGTGAGTAGTCAAAGCTTTTGACAACTGCACGTTCATAGGAGATGTAAATGTCAGCTACCGGGTGTTTTTTTAGAGGCAAAGAACTTTGAAATGAAATAAATTACGAACAAGTTGTTTTGATTGACATAAAATTAGTTTTATTGGAAAGATAATTCTTTGTCATATATATATATATATATATATATATATATATATATATATATATATATATATATATATATATATATATATATATATATATAAATGATTTTGGTCATTTAAGTGCCACTAGTTGCGTAGAGGAAATGCAAACAAGAAGTCCAATTTTCGACTACTCTAACCAATAATTGGGGCCAAACCTCGACAATGACGTTGTTTTCCATTCCATCTTCTGCACAATAAAATGGCGAACCAACCTAACGATAAAATGCATTACAGCTGTCACTCCATACGAATCATTAAAAAGTGTTACCAACTTAAAGCTCTATACCTCTAAGAAAAACACACTTTGCAAAATGCTCACTACTGACCTGCTCATGCCAACATACTAAACAACTCCAGTTCAAGTCATCTCAACCCCTAAACCTATTACACCCAAGATAATTGAAGGTTACACATAGTAACAAGCGCGTCATCTTTTCGGTTGTCTCAAGGGGGAGAGTAGCTGTGGTGCCTCCACTACAAGTTAAACATTCAAGGAGAAAACAGAAATAATGCCCGCGAAATATCTCCGCACCAGCTGAAGTGCAAGCTAGAAAAGATTCGAGATGAATGGCCAAAGAGCAACAAGTCAGATCGCGACAGTCAAGGGAGACACATGTCATGTGTCAATTGTTCGTTACGCAAGTCAAAGTGACCGGACATCTACATTTAATAATTATCTGTGCATACTTGAACATAAGACAGGGAAATAAAGATTGTCCTCGGGTTTAATTAGCAATTTTTGGACTTCTTGTACGAGTATAGTTGGCCGCGCATATTTATGATAGTGACCGAAAGTAAATCGCAAGACTATTATACATCTAAAGGCATTGGAATGGGAAATACGGAGTAATAAGCTTTACTGGTGGCGTATATTCGGCGTCAAATCTTGTCCTTTTCGATGCTTTTTCTATTACGGTTGGCTCCAACATAAACAAAGTTATTCATACATTCAAGGTTATGGTCTATTACCGACAAGTTTTAATCACTCAAGTGTCTTTCGTCATTTGAGTCATGAATTTAGATTTAGTTTCGTTAACTCGTAAGTCAATTTGCTTCAGACTCTAAGCTGATTAATATTCTTTAGAATCCTGAGATTGAGCGTACCGTAATGTTTCAGGCAGCAGCATACGCCACCGATGACAAAGACTTGACCATTTGTGACCAGCGGCTTCAGAGCAAAATTGCATAACGCTCAACCACATGGCTTAGGGACTGTAGATTCTTTTTAAAAGGACTAAGAAAATACAATGCTTATTCAACAGCTGATTTTGGTTCTGAGTCATAAATACTTGCAGCAATCAATTAAACAACAAAACAATATATACCTGAATATACATATTTCTAAAATTTTTGAAAATTTTTTTGAATTTATTCTAAAAGAAAATGTTTTCTTCTTTTCAGGTATGTGTTTGTTGTACTTTTCATCAAATAAAAGCCATGGAAGAAAGAAAAGCTAGGCTTTGGCTCACTTAAATGCGTACGTATGTTATCAGTTAAGACAGTATATGAATGTTAAAGTACAGTTTCACCAAAATTATGTTTGCATATTGCAATATGGTTTATTAGCGCCAAAGATTCTTAAAAATTCCAAAAAAAACCAAGTTGATATAGCAAAACAGTGCTCCTGCTTGGATTTTGTAAATTAATTATAAAATCGAACAACATCCTACAAAAAAAAATTTTTAAGAAAAAAAAAGAAAACTGACTTCAAAACGCCCTTTAAAGAATGAAGTAAATTTTATTTCAGCGGTGACATACCAGTTTTTCCCCAATTTCTTTTGTGATGGTTGGTGCACATGTTGGATGTTTTAATATTGAAATGGGGAATTTGATTTGGCACAGTTTCCATAAAATTAATTTCATCCTTTTTAGGGCATTTTGATGTCGGTTTTGTTATTTTTTTTGTAAAAATTTTTTTATTTTATCTTTTCGCATCTATTTAAACTCTGTTTCTTGAAGGCATTTTACCATGTATTGGGTTGTTCGATAATAGATGACGTAAATTTCATATACATATCATATAGTAGTGGTTGCGTGGCGTGTATTATTATATACTTTTTTAAAGATTAGACTTTAGACTATCTTCAGTCAAAAATTGAGCGTCATAAGTCAACAACTAATTTGTTAAAAATAAACTTGAAAATGGACAATCAAAGAGAATGTTATTAGCATTTTTTATTGTTTTACTTCCGAAAAGGCAAAAATGCGGTGCAAGCTCGAAACAAATTGTATGAAGTCCATGGTGAGGACTGCCTTACTACACGTCAGTGTCAGCGTTGGTTTATTCGCTTTCGTTCTGGAAATTTTGACGTGCAAGATGTGCCACATACGACCACTACTAATGATGACAAAATAAAGACGTTAATCGAAACTAACCGGTATGTGAGAACTCGGGGAATAGCAAAGAAGCTTGACATATCAAATTCAACGATTTACTTGCACTCAAAACAGTTTGGTTATGAAAACAAACTGAATATTTGGGTTCCTCACGAATTCAAGGAAATCCACCTCACCAAACGCATTAACATATGCGACTCTCTGTTGAATCGTAATCAAAAAGACCCATTTTCAAAAAGAATCATTACGGGTGATGAAGAAGGAATTTTTTACGTTAACGCAGTTTGAATACGATCATGGACCAAGCAAAATGAGCCCCCATGATCGACGTCCAAAGCCAATATTCAAGAAAGAAGATTATGCTTTCTGTGTGGTGAGATTACAAGGGTATAGTCTACTTAGAGCTGCTTCAGGAAACCAAACTATTGATTCGAATGTCTACTGCCGTCAACTACCGAAATTGAATGAAGAAATTAAGAAAAAACGTCAAAAATTAATCGAAATCAATTGGAAATTGATGCTACAACAACTCTATAGCCCTGACTTAGCACCATCAGACTCTCATTTGTTTCGTTCCCTTCAAACCATTTGAACGGTAAAATTTTCGTCTTGGCTCTTCATAAACAACAGGAAAAAGCGGCAACTACATGTAGAACGGCATGAGTTTTATATTATGTAAGGAACGTAATGGAGACACAAAGTCTGAGGACAACCGTAATAAATCTAGTTCTAAAAATGAATGTATTCCTAATCCTATTACTTACACCTTAATATCATCTGACCCCCTGTATAAAGCACCTTCATTTTTACCTCCTCCAATATTATTGAATGAAGATAAGTTAAATGAACCTGATGTGAATACCACTGAGTTGGTTCAAATCTCTTTCGGAACAACGTGATTTAGTTCCGGGGATTTTTCGGACACACTATGAGTGTTCACTCAGTGGTGATATGTACTGATTTAATCAGATCATATCATAGCTGAGCAGCCACACGGGAGCGTGGTACTGACCAAACAACTTCCGAAAAAATCAAAACGATCATGAAAAATGAGATACTCTATCTCTAAGCGAAGGCCCGAGAGGGGCTGTAGTGCTACAAAGAAGAAAAAGAAGAAGAAGAATATCACTGAGGATATTTGTGGCCAGCCACTCACAATTTCTGGACAAATGATATCGAGTGTCCATGAGTCGCCGACAGCTCCCAAAACGCCCGTTTCACCAAAGGTGTACATTAATTTCGTGCGTGGTGAAACCCAAACACCACCAGCTATGGGCTCATTATTCATTCTTCTTCTATCTTAAACAAGTCAATAAGTAAGTCAATTTTCGATCCCCTCTTCACACCCTCACTTAAGCCCACTATCGTCTCGAGTAATGATCTACAGAATTGGTACCTCATTTCGAGGCTCAGAGAGCACAAAGTTTATGATTGTGTTCGTCTTTACCTTTCGAACATGCATAAGGCGGCGGAAGCAACCTGTTTGGAGGGAAAAATGAGGACCAGCCTTAAAATCTCAATCTAAAGAGAAGGCTCTCCGGTCGATTGCCCTTAAGAGCCTTTATGGTCGTTATCACGAAGAGCTTGATGTGATCGTAGACCAGGCAAAAAGAGGTCTCGAGACGTATGCTTTTTTGTCAATTTCAGCTATATTTCTTCACAACAAAGAACTAGAGAAAATCACCATTTTTTTGTCCCCTTTCATAAGAGTAAGGCTATTCAACACAGTCTTAAATTGTTTTACCACTACTGGTGTACGTAGTAAACTACTCCAACTATTTCTTAACGCAAAATCTTGCCATTTTAATATACTTACCCTGGCTGAAACTTGGTTAACTCTCATAAATATGAGGAGTTTCTGGACAATAATTGGTCCATTTACAGAGACAATAGATATTACTTCAGTACTGGACAAACGTGTGGAGGTGGAGTATTGATTGCTGTACACAACTTCTTTCCTAGCAAACCCATCAACACCCTGCCAGATTCATAATGTCAGCATAGAATAGTGCGGTTTTTATGTCCCTCTTAAATTATGTTTACCTCAGAATCAGTTGAAATTGTCTAAAGCAATGTTTGTGATATTGTATCTAGTGTTACTGCCGGGACTAAAGAAGAAGACAGCGTTATTATAACTGGACGGTTAACGGCTATCTTCTTCCCATTAATCGTCTGGATAGTAGTCCGTATCTCTAACAAAAATGTAAATTGGTTGGACCTCATTTTCACAAATACACATGACGAAGTAGTGGTCAAGTCAACTGATGACAACTGGCACCTTTTTTCTGACAATATTCATAACTCCACTATTCTATTGAATTTTCCACTCCTGGTTCATTAAATCTCAATTCTTACAATAATGAGATTGTAAACGATTTTTGTAATGGCGACTATAATAGTATTTATAGCCTTCTTTCAACTTTCGACTGGACTGGTACTTTATCAACATTAGACTTGGCTCAAACTTTATCAGAAAATTCTTGAGGCTGTTGATCCATTTGTACCTGAAATTAAGAAAAAAAAAACAACGTTTCGGAACTATGGCTGGAGAGTGACATCAGACATTTGCGAAACCAAAGAAAAAAATTATATATATTAGAATATTTGATATAAGTAATAACGTTTGCGACGACATTAAGAGAAATTATGATGAACTTGCTAAAGAGTTCAAAATAAAATCAAGAGAAGTATATCAATCCTATGTAAATATTTTAGGTGAAGGAATCACTTGGCATCCTAGAGAGTTTTTTGAATTCGTAAACGTTAAACGTAAGATTTATGGTTACCCTTCAGCAATGTCTTAAAAACATTGCATCTCTTCTTTTCCAGATCAGATCTGTGAGATTTTTGCTGAATATTTTCAAGCAGTCAACTGCGATTCCGGAAACTACCAAAACCTCCTATTCTATAAATTAGCACCAAGAACTCGAATTGATAGTATTTCAATATCTAAAGAGGAAGTTCATTAAACCATCGAGGTTCTTGACTTGAATAAGGGAGCTGATCCTTATTTTATTCCCCCTTGTTTTTTTTTGCCCTGTGTAAAGATAATTTGATCAGCCCTCTTTTCATCATTTTCAATAAATGACTTTCATGTGGTATCTTCTCCACGCACTCGAAACCACCTCACATAATTCCAATCCACAAAGAAGGCGAAAAGCGGTCTGTTGAAAACTATAGGGAGATTGCTACCTTATCCACAATACCGAAGCTTTTTGAAAAGATTGTATGGAATAAAATTTCGCCTATTATTGAACTTTATCTTAATGATGAACAACATGGTTTCCAAAAATGCACATCCACAACGACAAATCTTATCTTTTATCTTTTAGGAGTGCCTGAACATAATGTGCCACCTGGCTCCATTTGTCAACCGATTTGAACATCACTGCGACTATATTATCCGGGGTGAGATCTCCCGTCTCCCTGTAGAGGGCCTTTTGCAGCATGTCCCATTTTATGCACGCAAAAAACGTGTGGCAGGCATTGTCCTCCTCTTCTGGGCAATACCGACTATCGAGGGACCGTAAGTTACAAATCTTGTGCAGGTAAGACTGAAAACACCCTTTTCCGCTCAAAAGCTGGGTCGGATAGAAGTCAGTCTCACCATGCCTTTGATTTAGCCACAGTCTCACATCCAGGATAAGGCGCACAGTCCATCTTCCCTTCGTGAAATTCACGCAAGACTGCTGCCAATCGTTGAGCGAACGCTGTCTCTCCTCGCGGACAATCGTCTCCCTCGCATCCTCATTTCGGCGCAGGTAAATAGCGCGGCGCTCTCTAGCAAAGAGGGCGACAGGTATGACGCCTGCAATCACTCTAACTGTCGAATTAGAGACTGTCGGGTACGAAGATGCTTCTCTGTACCTGTGCCAGGCATTTTCGGTAAACCTCCTTACTGAGAGCGTCGCCCCATACCTCTGCTCCGTACAGTAGCACCGACCCTACAGCACTCATCAAGAGGCGTCTTTTTGATGGGCTGGGTCCCCCTACGTTGGCCATAAGTCGACTCAGAGCCGATATTCCCGAAGCAGCCTTCTCAGCCGTTGCCCTGATTTGCTCAAAGAAGCTCATCTTCGAGTCGATCAGTTGCCCCAGGTATTTCACCGCTGGCTTCGATTCGATTTGCATGTCTCCAATACTGATCATTTTTACTCTGGGGACTCTATTTTTTGTCAAGATGACCACTTCGGTTTTCTCCAGTGCTAAACTGAACCCACGAGCAGGCATCCAGTCACTCACTCAGCGCGTTAGCATACCTAGCATAAGTTGCGCCAGTTCAATGATGCGTCCAGCGACCAGAGCTGCAATATCATCCGCAGAGCTGATCAAGCGGGACTCATCTGGCATCTCAAGTCTCAGCAGCCCGCCGTAAGATACGTTCCACTGGTCCGGACAGAGGATAGATCCCTGGGCAACACCCGATGTAATTTCTATCTTTCGTTGGCCCTGTATCGTGTTGTAGAGCAGGCTTCGGTCCTTTAGGCAGCCCTTCAAAAGCTGCATTGGATATTCTGGAACCTGAAAAGAGTTTTCCAGCGTTCCTAACTTAGAGTGTCACCAGCAGGGCGATCCTCCCTGACGAAGATATTAATGAGTACAATAACAAATACCTCAGAAGTCAAAATTCGATCAACGTTGTTAGTAATAGTACGATCCTCGAATTTCGCATTCTCTCCAATAAAATTAAACCCATTAAATATTCATTATTTAAGTAGCTTTACACAAGGTTCTAGTACTCTGTAAGTTTGATGAAATTCTTATCATATTCACAGAAGTTATATGCATTTAAAATTTCTCCGATCACAACACCAATAACACAATTTTTTCCTATTCTATGGACATTCGAACCAGACCCTGCAGTTTTGATTTGTTCTTCTTAAAATTTTCAGATAAGAACGATGACACAAATGCTTTTAGGATTTCATGATTTGAGTGATTTTTATTAGTTGAAAATGGAGTAACAATGGATTTTCTTTTAAGTGAGCGAATCATTTTGACATATTTCTTGATTTTATTCATTACTGGTGATTGCATTTTGTAAGTTGAGTACAAAACCCTTCTGACATGAGCTTAGGTGTGTCTACTCAACTTGTTTCAATTTGATACACAGTCTTTCTAATGTTGTGGAATGAATACTACTGATAGATTTATTCAATATAAGGGTCTATAATCCGCATGAATCAAAAAATCTTGTCCATAAGTATAATAGTGAGCCTGACATAAACTTTTAGATGCGAACGCCATCGTTTTTTCTCATGAGAAATAAAACAACCTAATCCATTTCTTGAAGCATCTGCTTGAATAGTGATTTTTTTTTCGGATCAAAAGAATGGAATGTGGTTCTATTTGCTAGTACGACCACTGAATAGTTTGCCTTAAATAGTTTAGTGATCTTAGAATGTTTTTAAGATCCTTACGGTTTTCTGGATCTTTAAGTTTTATGACAGCCTTAATGCAGCCCGGATCTGACGGCAAACCATCTTCATTAGAAGTGTGCCCTAAATAAGTCACCTATTTGACTCGGAATTGCAGTTTTTCTCTGTTAAACTTTGCATTTATTTTCCAGGATTTTTCAAAACCCTATTCAAATTTGCATCATGTTCTTCATAGTTTTTCTTCCTACGATAATGTCATCGAAGAAGACAAACACGCCAGGCAAATCACCAAAATATTTCATGTTAAGTATTTGAAATTTCTCGGGAGCCGTACTAACTCCAGGTGGAAGGACATTCCCATATATGCCAAACGGCGTATTAAAATCGGTCATACTCATGGAGTTCCCTGTTAGAGGAATTTGCTAGAACCCTTCTTTGAGATCTAGAACTGTGAAAAGACGCATTTTCCCAATTGTGGTTCTGAAATCATCTAGAGTTGGTATTAAATGATGATCAAATTTTATATTTTTGTTCAATTCATTAGGATCAAGACATATTCTCCCTGATATTTCCTTCTTTTCCACAATTACAATACTGTGTGCTCATTCCAAAGGACCTTCCTTTTTCCATATAATGCCCCTTTTTTAAGGTCTTTGTAAAAAAATTTTTTACAATGACATACTAGTTTCGCGACTTGTCTGTCCTTCCGTCCGTCTGTCCGTCTGTTCGTCTGTCCGTGCGTCAAAGTTAGTTTACTCAGAAACTGTAGAAGCTAGAATGCTCAAACTTTGTGAAAAGGTCAGAAGTGATGATCTCTCAACAGTTGAGATCTTATCAAAAATTTAAATTTATTTTAAAGGGGTCCCCCCTAATAACGAATGAACCCTTAAAAAAATTTTTTAACCAAAGGTAGTCGAGTGGAGTATCAAATGAAAGGTCTTGATTAGTACTTTTAGAACCTGAAATAAAAAAAATGATTTTATGAATTAGGGTGTCCAGGGGAAGGCAAAATGTTTGTCTCCTCCCTTCGCGATTGGACACATTTCAGCCGAAAAATCTGAAAGTTGTCACGAATGTGGACTTATATGAGAACAAGGGCGACAAATAGCTCAGAAATCGAAATTCATGCAACTTTGTTAATAATAGTATGATTTGTAGATTTCACATTTTCGCCCATAAAATCCAAACGGTACCATTAAACTTCTTGAAATTTTGCAATTATATAGACTGATATAAGATATGTACGTTCACAAAATTTAATTGAGATCGAATCATAATCAAGTGAGTTATAGTGATTTCAATTGGGAGGAATTACAACAACAATAACACGTGTTTATGGTTGATACATTTTTCAAATCGACCTAGGCACTTTTATTTTCTTTCAATTTTCATGAAAATTTAAGGAATAGCGTTTAACTTGAATATGTTCAATTGGCCGAACATTCAGAACAATCATTTAAGCTAGATCAAAATGGCAGCTGCACTGTGCTTATGAAAGAAACTGTGCATAGCATAAATTTGAACGATTTCATATCCAAGTATTGAATAAATAATTCAAGTTATCGACTTACGCTATTAGAAAACGTCGTTCTAACCAAAGGATGTTTACAAAGACCTTCTGGTAGGAGCACTCTCCTGCTTACTTAACTTGTTCCATATTGTCGATAGTATTTTGAATTCTTTCATGCAAAGAAAATGACACTCTTCTTGGTGGTCGATGCACCGGAACAGCACTGGGCTTAAGTTTTAGCTCACAAGCCTCCGTCTATAAATTCATCCACATTATTAGATAATAGCATTTTATTTACTGAAGAACTTCTTCCCTTTTAATTAACTTTAGCTTTAAGCACGTTTCTAACCCCAAAAGTAGACAACCTTTTACTGCAACCACAATAAATTCGACATTGTCCCGCAGGTTACTTTTTACTACGCGGATCGAATTATTAATTTTTCCTAACACTCTTATATCATCGGTAATATTTTTGGTTAAATTGAACATTTTGATAATAAAGTGATCGCTATCGTGTTCACTACAGCACCACTATCCAATTTAAATTTCAAAATTTTGTTTCGAATCTTTAAACTTTCAAACCAAAATTTCGATAGATCTTTGCTCAACATGGCTATGTAAATGTAGCAGTATTTGAATTTATTTCACTTACAGCATTGTTTCTTGTTAAACATGAACTAGCAAAATGATTTTTCTTTTCACACTTAAAACATGTTTTACCATATGCTGACATTTGTTATGTGGATGTGTTCTGTTACACTTTTTAAATGATGCCTTGTGCTGCTTATTGCTTTTGTTTCGCATGTAGGCTCGACTGCTTAGTTGTTTTTGTGGATTGTTTCTTTGATTTCCAAGGTTTTCGACTTCATGGACGGGAGTATGCAATTGTTTTGCTTGTGAATCCGTAACTTCGCTCACTCTGCAATAATTTGTCACTTTTTGGAGTGTGATGTTATTGATTTTGATGAGTTCAGTTTTGATATTCGAATCTGAAATACCAACCACAATTCGATCACGCAACATTTTGTCTTTTTCAGAACCAAATTGCAATTTCCGAAAATTTTGTAATGTCCGCCATGAAATGGTCAAAGGATTCGGCCTCGGCTTGATACCTCGAATAAAATTTAAAACATTTCATACACATCATTTGTTCGCAGATCGCAATATTTTTCAAAAGCCTTACCTACAGAATCAATTTTATTTTTATCGGCTTCTGCTATATAAAATGTGTTGAACAATTCAATCGTTTCTTCGCCAGCGCAACTTAAGAAACGTGCCACTTGTATCTTTCGTCTTCTTTAACGGTTTTAGTTGCGATCGCGTACATATCGTAGAAAACCTTGAATTTCTTAAAATTTTCATTAAGATCGCCTTCTGATTGAAGTCGGGCCGTTTTTTTAAAACCATTTTGAGTCTCTTACACTTTACCAAATTTCACTGATAGAATGACTCACTGTACTATACTCGTATTTTATCAATTATCCGGCTGCTCCATGTTGTATGCTGTGTGCCTTATTGCTAGACAGTGGCTCCAGATGAGTACATAGTTGTTACAAGAGCTTTTCGTAATATTGTTATACTAGTTATACCTAACTGTAATATAGATGAAAAGCTAGATTATAATTAAGTATAGCTTTTACTTCAATACAACAAACACTGCAGTTTTGCTTTGATCTTCTTAACATTTTTAGATAAGATCAATAACATAAATATTTTTGGGAATTCATTATATGAGAAATATTTGTTACTTTGCAACAAAATGGCGACCGTTAAAAATGAAACAATGGATTTTCTTTTAAACGTGCACATCTCTTTGTTGTGTTTCTTGACTTTATTTGTTGTTCGTGACTGCATATCGTAAGTTGATTACAAAACCCTTCTGAAAGGAGCGTGGGTCTGTCTACCCAACTTGTTTGCATCCAAAGAAGGATCCGCATCAAATTTAAAAATAAACAAGTTGGGTAGACAGACCTATGCTCATGTCAGAAGGGTTTTGTACTCAACTTACAAAATGCAGTAACCAGCAACGAATAAAATCAAGAAACATGTCAAGGACGATTTTATTGGAGAAAATTTGAAATTCGAGGATCATACTATTATTAACAAAGTTGAAAGAATTGTGAATTCTGAGGTATTTGTTTTAGTTATACCCATAAATATCTCCCTTGATAATTTTTCCAGATTTTTTAGAAACACATTTTTCATGTATTTACCCTCCCTGTGCCCCCACTGAAGCAAAAACTGTCAGTTTAAGAACTGTTTTAAAAAGCTCTTATAGAGAACTTTCAGTTGATATTCATATCGGCTACCTTTCATGAAATTTTTTGCAGGGCCCACTCCTCTGTACTGTAATCATCGATTCATGGCCTATTTTTTCGAATCCTAGAATGGTTACAAAGCCCTTTTGCTAGGAGCTCTCTCCTGCCTCTTCGACTTGTTTCAATTGTATGTACTCATTTTCATGATACCTATCATTCCTGAAATTTCCATGCAAATCCTAGCAAAGCTGTAGTGTCTAAATCGATAAAAAGCGCATATGGCTCCATAGCCATATGTTTCCATAGTAATACAGGGCATATTGTTCCATAGTAATACGGGAAAATTCAAACCGCTATAACTTCGTTAAATACTATTCGATCTTTATGAAACTTTCAGAAAAAATCAATCTTATAAATAATCATCTGTTTGCTAAATTTTATTGAATTTAAGAGTACCGTTTAGATTTTATTCAAGAAAACTTAAAATCGATAAATCATACTATTACTAACAAAGTTGAGTGAATTTTGACTTCTCATGTATTTGTTGTTGTTGTACTCATTAAGGCCTACATTCGTGATTTTTTTCAGATTTTTCGGATGGAAGGTTTCCAATCGCGAGGGGGGGGGGGTACGCAAAAAGTTCGTACATTTCCCCTTCCCCTGCCCCCCTCGGTACTTATAAGGCAATTTTAAGACTTGTTTTGAAAAGATCTCATTCAGACCTTTCCAATGACACCCTACTCGACTACCAATGGTGAAATTTTTTTTTGAGGGGTCACCTCCCTATACGGGGAGACCCCCCTTAAACCCCTTTGAAAAATTTTTCCACCCTTGAACTTTCAAGAGGTCACCACTTCTGACCTTTCCACAAAGTTTCATGGCTGCAGCCTCTATAGTTTCGTAGAAAAAGTGCTGTGACATACAGACGGACGGACGGACGGACAGACGGACGGACAGACGGACACAGGTCGTGATTGCAATAGGGTTTTGTATTTTAGTACAAAACCCTAAAAAGCAGCAGTTGAAATTCTCTCACGATAATTCAAAGTGGCGGAAGATGTTAAATAATAACTTATGTACCTATTTCCAATGGAACAATCAATTTGATTGATGTACACCTTTCCGAATTGCTTATGGTATTGTACAATTTCTGCACGCGTAACATTTGCATTTGCAAGTATCAAGTCAATCACCTGAACTATTGCTGATTACCTTTATGCTTGCATATTCGATCTAATGGCATTGCAGCAAAGTTCAAATCAATCAGAATTTGCTGATTGACAAATCTCCGTGAATTGCAGTTTTTCATGCCGTTCACATGGCGCGTGGAGATTTTTCGTAGGCAATTCGAAAATGGTAAGTTAACAAAATAAATGTACAAATATTCTAGGTCCGATAGTAAAATTTGTCAGTGATATATTGATTGTAGAAGAAGGTGTTTTATTATTTAAGGAACTCTTGTTTGAACAGATTTTATGGAAGAAAACGTAAAATCAATATATCATACTACTATTGACAAAGTTGAAAGAATTTTGATTTCTGAGGTATTTGTTGCCCTTTTACTTGTAGAATTTCACCTCCCTAATTTTTTTTAAATTTTTTCAGTGCAAAGGTGTCCATTCGCCGGAAGGAACGCAAATTTTTCGTACATATTGCTACCCGCTGGCCCCCTGATGCATAAAATGACTTGTTTGTTTCAGATTCTAATAGATCTAATCAAGACCTTTCATTTGATACCCCACATGATTACCTTTGATAAAAAAATTTTGAAAGCGATTTCGTTGTAAGGACCCACCTTAAAAATTTTTGAAATGTTTGATAAGACCTAAGCTTTTGAGAGACCACCTCTTCCGAGCTTTTCAATGTCTGGGGAAACTTGCTGTGACCCACCGACAGATAGGAAGGTCGTAAAACTAAAAGAGCAGATCTTTGTAAAAAAAAATTTAACAAAGCCCCTTTAAAATTGGCTTGCGTCAACTCAAATTTATTACATTCCGAACCAAACTGGAAATGAGTTTCTTAATTCAAATCTCTTATTGCGTTACTCAACATGCACAACTTTAATACTCACCCCAACTGAAAGTTGCCCAGAACCAAAATCCTACCAAATGGATTGAAGCATTTATTCACTTCCATTCCATTCAACTTTCTGTTTACTTACTTTCCTGTCTTCTACGAAAGCACTCAAAATGGAAGGACATTTCGATCCACATTTTTAAACTATTTACAGTTTTCAATTTTTCATCTTTATCACATCAATAAAGAATGGAAGAAAACCTTTCAAGGTTAATTTAACATCAATATTTTGTGGGCATATTTCGTAAATTGCTATTGATCTGGAAACAATATCAAAGCCTGCTATCAAAGGACAAGCAATTGGGTAGGACGAGGTTTTTTGTTAAAGCCATTCACCCATTTCGCCCCGAAAAAAGTTAACCAACAACGAAAGGCTATCAACCGTTTAGCTCCCACGTCTCCGCCACCCGAGTTGTCCTAATTCGGCTTCTGTATTGCTTGATTCCAGGGAAAACTTAAAAACGACATCATCGACATTGGGAAAAATCCGAAAAACGAAAATCGACTCGCCTACCTATTTTCCCTTCACCTTGGGCTATACTCCCCGGATTACATTTTTATGTTCCGCGCCACTACACCCAGTCCGGTCGATGGTTGTAGGGTATCCTGTGTGTTGTTGGAAAAGCTCCTCAGGGGTAAAAACTCTCCGTGAAAGAGTGAAAGTTTAATGCTTCACTTGATACGCTGCCGTACCGGAAAATTGTGGCCCGATTGACGTTCGACATAAAGAGATTTGACGGCTTTGTGTCAAAGCAAATGCCGAAGCGGATTTTCAACGAGAGGATCTTCAAAAATGTGATTATCCTGGCTGACGTTGTTTACTTTCGCTGTACTGGTTGTTTGACACGGCTGCCAGCAGACAAGCGACATGATTGTTATGTAGTTAGTGTTGAAAATTTATTAAAAAGAATTTATCATAAAATGTTTCATGTTACAATTAGAATTTTTTGTCAGTGATTCCAGCTAAAATTTTTGGCTTACATAAGTAGATGGGATACCAACTGAATTTTTCAGGCTATGGAAAATTATTTCTATTCTTGTGAAAATGCACTCATAATTGAATTAAGCCCCTAAGGAGATGTTTAACAATTCTATAGAATCTTTTTAGGACACTATGGTACTAATGTAACGCCTTGTACCTATCTGCAAATTATTATTTTGCGTAACGATTCTATAAAAAATTCTGTCCCAGAACACACATTGAGGTTTTTATATTCCAAAGAAAACAAAGGATTTCATAGTCATAATCACCAAGTGACCTCTTCCGTTGACCACTATCCAAAAAATTTATTTATAAATTAATAAAATCTACTATTCCTGGCCGGAGGAACATGTTGCCTTACATGAACGAAAGATGTGAGAATTTATGAAATCTTTAACCGCACATTCGCACAGGATGTGTCTTGGGATGATGAAAAATGGAAAATGTTCCGGAAGAACAGCCAGAGCTCAAATGCACAACTAGGGAATGTTGTAGATTGAGAGGGAAGCTCAGCACGAGTCACCTCGAAACTAACTCATTTGCCCGAGAAGAGTGTGAAGTTTCTTGGTAATTTGATTTTAATGACTTGTTGTCACGAAATAATGTGCAAGTCAAAGGTAACTCGTAATGGCAACGCCGTGGCTCTGGAAGGGGTGTGAGGCTTGAAAGTCAATTTGCAGATATTAATTGGTGAAATGACTTCAAGGTTGTATGTGAATAAGTTTTCACATATTTTAAATAGTTTGAAGTGAATGAGATGTTCTAATGTTAAGTGGGGCTACAATTCGCTGTTGAATTACCTCTGCAGCACGATTTCTAGATTACATTTAATATTCAATTGCTAGTAATGCATAGCTTGATTGGTAGTGCTACTACGTGCCAAAAACATGCTATTTACCTATTCGGAAAGTAAAACCAATGAGTTATTTTGTACTACTAGACAGTTTTTACTCTCCGCTCCTCATGTTTAGGGTTTTGTACTAAAATACAAAACCCTATTGCAATGTCCAGCCATAAAACTTTGTGGAAAGGTTAGAAGTGGTGCTTTTTCGAAATTTTTGGGGTGCAAAATTTTTTTGAAGGGTATAAGGAGGATCTCCCCATATAGGGAGGTGATCCTTCAAAAATCGTAGTCGAGTAGGGGGATATTTTCATAACAATTCTTATAATTGCCTTATCGGTACCGTGCAAGCCAGGGGAAATTTACGAACTTTTCTGAACACTCGATTCATTGAACATATTCAAGTCAGCCACTATTCCTTAAATTTTCATAAAAACCCGAAGAAAATGAGAGTGCCTTGGTCGATTAAAAATATACGATTACATTAATTATCAACATGTGATATACTCATATAGTTATGATTTGATTTCCATGAAATTTTGTAGGCATGAGGGTCTAATGTCAATCTACAGAAATATAAAATTTTAAGAAGTTAATGGACACCGTTTTAATTTTCGGGGTAAATGTTAAACTTACAAATCATACCATTATTGACAGAGTTGAGTGAATTTTGATATCTGGGGTATTTGTTGCCCTTGGACTCATAAAGACCTACCTTCGTGACTTTTTTCGGATTTTAGGCTTAAAGGTTTTCAATCATCTAGAAAGGGAATACAAATATTGCTCGTGCATTTTGCCTCCCCCTGAACTGTGTTGCAACCGCGGAAATCACCGGTGTTGCAGACATTAAGTATTAGCAGAGGGGTGAGTAACTCGGGGTAGCATACTGAGGCCGGCTAGGGCTCAGTCATGTCGTGGGTCTTCCGGGACACTCTCTGCTCGTGCTGAGCCCCCTTTTTTTTGTGGTCGGCAGGCGAAAGCTATTTATGCACAGAGTAAGGGACTCCGATGCGCGACTGGACTACCCACTAAACACCTCCCCTGTCAACCTGAGAACCCAGCCGGGAACCGTTTGACACATTACTTCGGACCAGGTCTCGTTTTGTTTACGCCGTTAGGCGCCTTCAAGCTGGGGAGTCCCTTTCCTAGCGGGAGGGGAGAGGGGAAGAGGAAATGCCAGAAGAGCGATCCCCCAGCCTCAGCGCCCCCGGCTGCTGTGAGTCCCTTTTATATTTCAGGATTGCCCGAGCATAATGTGCCACCTGGTTCCATTTGTCAACCGATTCGAGCATCACCGCAACTATATTATCCGGGGTGAGCTCTCCCGTCTCCCTGTAGACTTCTCTTCGCAGCCTGACCCATGTTGTACACACAAAAAATGTGTGACAGGCACTGTCCTCCTCTCCTGGGCAAAACCGACAATTGGGGGACCGTGATTTACCGATCTTGTGCAGGTAAGACTGAAAACACCCGTGCCCGCTCAAAAGCTGGGTCAGGTAGAAGTCAGTCTCACCATGCCTTCGATTTAGCCACGGTCTCACATCCGGGATGAGGCGCGCACATTCCCTTCATGCAATTGACCCAAGACTGCTGCCAATCGTTGAGCGAGCGCTGTCTCTCCTCGCGGACAACTATCTCCCTCGCATTCTCGTTTCGGCGCAGGTAAATAGCGCGGCGCTCTCTAGCAAGGAGGGCGACAGGTATCACACCTGCAATCACTCTCACTGCCGAGTCGGAAACTGTTGGATACGAAGATGCAATTCTCAGTGCTCCTCTTCTCTGTACTTGTGCCAATCGTTTTCGGTATACCTCCTTGCTGAGAGCGTCGCCCCATACCTCTGCTCCGTACAATAGCACTGACACTACAGCACTCATCAAGAGGCGTCTTCTTGATGGGCTGGGTCCCCCTACGTTGGCCATAAGTCGACTCAGAGCCGATATTCCCGAAGCAGCCTTCTCAGCCGTTGCCCTGATTTGCTCAGAGAAACTCATCTTCGAGTCGATCAGTAGCCCCAGGTACTTCACCGCTGGCTTCAATTCGATTTTTATGTCTCCAATACTGATCATCCTTACTTTCGGGGTTCTCTTTTTTGTCAAGATGACCACTTCGGTTTTCTCCAGTGCTAAACTGAGCCCGCGAGCAGTCATCCAGTCCCTCGCTCGGCGCATTAGCATACCTAGCCTAAGTTGCGCTTGTTCAACGGTGCGTCCGGCGACCAGAGCCGCAACATCATCCGCAAAGCCGACGAAGCGCGACTCATCTGGCATCTCAAGTCTCAGTAGCCCGTCGCAAGACACGTTCCACAGGTCCGGACCAAGGATAGATCCCTGGGCAACACCCGATGTAATTTCCATCCTTCGTTGGCCCTGTGTCGTGTCGTAGAGCAGGCTTCGGTCCTTTAGGTAGTTCCTCAAAAGCCGCATTAGATATTCTGGAACTTGAAAAGAGTTTTCCAGCGTGTCCAGAATATCCACCCATCTAGCGGAGTTCAAGTCATTCCTGACGTCGAGTGTCACCAACAGGACGATCCGCCGCTTGGTGTGGCTATATGCCTCTGCCTTTTGGACCGCGTTCACCACCTCTGTAATTGCATCGGCGGTGGAACATCCTGCTCTAAAGCCATACTACCGAGGAGATAGGCCCCCAGCCGCACGAATCACGTCAGTGAGTCTTCGGTTAATGAGTTTCTCTAGCACTTTCCCAGCCGCGTCTAGCATGCATAACGGGCGGTTTGCAGACGGCGGTTCGGGATTTCCCTTCCCCTTGCTGACCAGCACGAGCCTCGCCACCTTCCATCGTACCGGGAAAACCCCGTCCCGTAGGCAAGTGTTGAATGTGCTGAGCAGCAAGTCAGGACAATGGTGATAGACGAGCCGCAACACCTCAGCTGGAACACCGTCTGGACCTGGAGCCTTCCTCGCTTTAAATGAGAGGACAGCCTCCTCCAGTTCCGGCTCTGTAAAGAGTGGGCAATCGACTGCTGTTTCACCATGGACAGCGTCAACACGGACGGGATGGGCGGGGAAGAGTCTCCCCACTATCGCGTCCATCTTTTCCGCGTCATGTATACAAGGCTTCCGTAGGGCACCAAATTTCCCCATGACCAGCTTGTAGCCAAGGCTCCACGGATCCTTGTCCACATTGTCGACTAGGTCTTGCCAGCAGCGAGCCTTGCTACTGTTGATCAGTTTGCGAAGGCATTTCCTGGCCGACTTATATGCTGCCACCCAGTCGCATTCTTCGTCACGGTTCTGCGCCCGTTGAGCCTCACGTCGAAGCTTGTGACACTCCCTCCGCTTTTCAGCGATTTCAGTTGACCACCAGTACACTGGGAGCTTGCCGTGCCTGGGTCTTCGACGGGGCATAGAAAAGCAGCAAGCAGTTGTGATTATGCTCATAGTAGAGTTCACCACGTCTTGAGCTGCCAGTTCTTCCGTCCCCTCTGAAGCTCCCTGCAGTGGCTCACCTGCTGTGAGCATCTCGACGAACATCTCACCGTCCATCCTTCCGATGTTCCATCCAGTTGTAGAAGGCCGAGAGCACAGACGTCGGGAGACAGCATCACTTATCTCAAGCAGAATGCACTGATGATCACTGGCTGAGTAGTGCTCTAATACATTCCAGTTGTGTATCCTCCGTACTAAGGACTCCGAGGCGAATGTCACGTCCGGTATGGTTCCCTCACAGCCAATACGGCGGAAAGTCGGCGTGTTTCCGGAGTTTAGTACGGCGAGGGCCGTCCTGGCCGCCATTTCCAGGATTCATTTCCCCCGCGGATATCAACTCGTTAGGCGTTAGGTACACACTAAAGAAGGTGATCCCTGAGCACCGAACCCAAACGAGACCATCCCCCCATCCACAACTCTTCGCTTGAAAGTCACTGTTCCGAACCCAGGTAGCGGCAGTACCAGTTTCACCAGAATACCATAATGAAGGAATTTTATTATGGTGTTGCTCTCTCAGTAGCAAGAAGTCGGCTTTCATGTCCCCCGCAAACTGCTCAAGCAGATTTTGGGCGGTTGAACTGCGGTGTAGGTTTAACTGCAGGATGCGGATCATTGAAGCTCTGATTTTGCCTTGGCAGGGCTTCCTGGAACACCCGGCATTTTCCTGATCCCAAGACGTGTCCAAAATCAGGTTTTGGATCAGCATCCTTGCAAAGAATACAGTGTGCCTCCTTCGTACACTCTTTTCAGTTATGTCCCGTTTCACCGCATTTGTAACATAGGGAACTCCTATCGCGTCCTTTGCATACTTGTGTGGTGTGACCATAACCAAGGCATTTAAAACATTGAAGAGGCGTTGCTCTTCGCCGTATCCTACAGACAGCCTCCTCCAGTTCCGGCTATGTAAAGAGTGGGCAATCGACTGCTGTTTCACCATGGACAGCGTCAACATGGACGGGATGGGCGGGGAAGAGTCTCCCCACTATCGCGTCCATCTTTTCCGCGTCATGTGTACAAGGCTTCCGTAGGGCACCAAGTTTCCCCATGACCAGCTTGTAGCCAAGGCTCCACGGATCCTTGTCCACATTGTCGACTAGGTCTTGCCAGCAGCGAGCCTTGCTACTGTTGATCAGTTTGCGAAGGCATTTCCTGGCCGACTTATATGCTGCCACCCAGTTGCATTCTTCGTCACGGTTCTGCGCCCGTTGAGCCTCACGTCGAAGCTTGTGACACTCCCTCCGCTTTTCAGCGATTTCAGTTGACCACCAGTACACTGGGAGCTTGCCGTGCCTGGGTCTTCGACGGGGCATAGAATCGCAGCAAGCAGTCGTAATGATGCTCATAGTCGAGTTCACTACATCTTGACCTGCCAGTTCTTCCGTCCCCTCTGAAGCTCCCTGCAGTGGCTCACCTGCTGTGAGCATCTCGACGAACCTCTCACCGTCCATCCTTCCGATGTTCCATCCAGTTGTAGAAGGCCGAGAGCACAGACGTCGGGAGACAGCATCACTTATCTCAAGCAGAATGCACTGATGATCACTGGCTGAGTAGTGCTCTAATACATTCCAGTTGTGTATCCTCCGTACTAAGGACTCCGAGGCGAATGTCACGTCCGGTATGGTTCCCTCACAGCCAATACGGCGGAAAGTCGGCGTGTTTCCGGAGTTTAGTACGGCGAGGGCCGTCCTGGCCGCCATTTCCAGGATTCATTTCCCCCGCGGATATCAACTCGTTAGGCGTTAGGTACACACTAAAGAAGGTGATCCCTGAGCACCGAACCCAAACGAGACCATCCCCCCGTCCACAACTCTTCGCTTGAAAGTCACTGTTCCGAACCCAGATAGCGGCAGTACCAGTTTCACCAGAATACCATAATGAAGGAATTTTATTATGGTGTTGCTCTCTCAGTAGCAAGAAGTCGGCTTTCATGTCCCCCGCAAACTGCTCAAGCAGATTTTGGGCGTTTGAACTGCGGTGTAGGTTTAACTGCAGGATGCGGGTCATCGAAGCTCTGATTTTGCCTTGGCAGGGCTTCCTGGAACACCCGGCATTTTCCTGATCCCAAGACGTGTCCAAAATCAGGTTTTGGATCAGCATCCTTGCAAAGAATACAGTGTGCCTCCTTCGTACACTCTTTTCAGTTATGTCCCGTTTCACCGCACTTGTAACATGGGGAACTCCTATCGCGTCCTTTGCATACTTGTGTGGTGTGACCATAACCAAGGCATTTAAAACATTGAAGAGGCGTTGCTCTTCGCCGTATCCTACAGACAACCCACCCTATTCGTACTTTGCCCTTGTTCAGGAATTGTTTGGCGTCCTTTTCGGTCGAGTCGACTATGGCCATGCGTTGTCCCCTGTTGTTTTCTGGTGTCAGTCTCGCTTTGATCCTTCCCACGCTAGGGAACTCATTTTTGATGGCCTCTTCTACCTCGGCCAGATGCGTCACGCAGTCAATGTCTCGTATTCCGATCGTTGCGATCGGCTCGAGCGGGGCTATAGTTGCACTTTTGCCGAGGACTTTCTTCACTGCGTCACAGAATGTTTCTTTATTGCCGGGCTCTGCTCTGAATTCGACCATTATGTGGCCCGACCGCGTTGGTCGTACTACTTTAATGGTAGTATTGGTGTCCTCGGGCCTTACGTTTCCCTTGACGTCCCGCAGTACCTCCGCGTAGGATCGGCCATCTTACGGCTTTACGAGCAGTGCCTGCTGCCGGGGTCTTCGTCGGGGCTTCTGCCTCTCCTGTTTTGCATCAGGTCCTTTTTCTGATTGGGCGTCCATACGAACTTTACTTTCTGACTTTTTTTGAAGGAATTTCTTCACGGCTTTCTTCGCTCCTTTTATAAGCACTGTCTGGGACCCCTGATCTGGTGCTCCATACCCGTCAAGTGCCTCTTCCTTCCTTCTTTTATCCCGATCTCCTTCGATTGGGCTAGACGCCATTCTTTTATTGACGTTTAATGGTGGATCTATCTGCGTGTCACCTTTAGATTTCGCCACAAGCGCCTCTTTAGCCTTTTCTTCGTCTTTGGCCCTTAACCAGCTCCTCCGATAGTGCCCTATGCGATCTAGGAGCTCCTCTAGTTCAAGAAACCCTGCCTTTGATGATTTTTGGGGAGTCGCATGCAGGTTGTATTCTTTTCAGAACATCTCCCACTTTTCGGAGTAGTCTTTCTCTTTCGTATCGCTGGGCCGCAATTGTACCTTGCAACTATCCTTGGGAGAGGTTATCGCGTTCCGTTTCTGAGTGCCGTACTTCCGCCACATTTTCAACCTTGGCGGTGCATTCAGGCGGTGTCTGGTCACTCTTTGCTTTCAGTGCCGTAATCTCCTCGTTGGCTTCTGGATTTTTCGTTGCAATGTCGGGATTTGCGACCCTTGCATCGGTCGCTTCGGTAACGATCGCAGCAGTGTCAATCGAATTTTCGGTGCTCTTTATCTTATCTCCCACCGCTTGAACACCTGAAGTGTACTGCAGAGTTTCCCGCTTCTCCTTAATAGGACGCTCGGGCGTTCGCATCATTTTTTTGTGCGCCCGACCGCCGCAGGAATCTCAGTCTGTAATCTCCGTTCTTCGTCCGTCTTCACTGTCGTTGTGTTAGTCTTCGTTTTTGTCGTTGTTAGTATTGCTAGCGATGTACTGTTGACATCGTGGCTGCAACCGCTAGTTGCGTCGTCGTTATTATTTTTCTTTTCTTTTTCTGGGTATTTTCTGAGCTACCTCACATATAATAACTAACACAAAGGGAAAAAGACGGGAAAGGGGAGGTCATCTGGAGAAATGAAAGGTGATAGTTTTAATATGTATCACCTTTCATTTCTCTTCAGTATACAAAAAAAGGCCCTGAAAAAGCTACTTTAAAAAAATTCCTGAATATGAATCAAATTGAATAACCTGAATAAAATGTCGGTCACTAATATGATTTAAACACTTTTTTTTTTGTTAAATTTAGGTCGTTTAAACGCTGATTCTACCTTCCCGGATTGACGTTATTGATATGAACCATATATAACCAGTATAAAAACTAACGCGCTTGGTAGTTTGTTCTATAAATGTAGTCCAAATTTTGAAAATATTCACAAACAAATTTCTTTTGCCAAAATAGTCTCCACGCGGCTCGATAAAAATTTCACGTTTGCCCTATTTGTTCCTTAATCACCTCAGTTTCAATGGTTCATAATTGTCTCAATCACTACAATCATTCCTGTATCGTATCGTCCTGACACCTTTTCGCGAAATTCACGCGACGCTCGCTTTTCACTTTTTCCAAAAAAAATGCATGCAATTCACAATGCCAAATTCATTTATAGCACAATTCAACCAATATGTCTTCCCCAATTGTTAACTCCACTTTTTCTTTTTCACCATTCACTATTGTTGCCGCCACCCCACTTCCTTCCAAACCCAAAATCACCTTCTCTTCTCAAAACCCAAATATTGAATCATTAATTCCACAAATCAACGCAAAAACTGACTTTTTCTTCCAAAAACCCAAATACCGAATCATTTATTCCACAAATCAACGCCAAAACTCACTTTTACTTCCCAAAAACTAAATACCGAATACCCTAAATCCAATAACCCAACTCGCCGATCCCGTAATCCTTTCATTTTCTCCATTACTGCTGCCGCATCTGGGTGACGTAATCGAAGCTCATTACACCTCGATTCCGCTACCCACATATCTTTTTCGTACCGACAAACACAATAATTTCCATTTTGCATATATGACAATTTGCATAACTAACGAAAGCGTTTGATTAGATGCGAAGTGTCGTGTATATACGGAAACTATTGCTCTTGCCGATACTCCAAAAAGCGTGCTTTCCTGCACTCGGGGAACTTGAACCCAGGGTCCCAGCAGACCCCGGTCAAGAATCCACGACGCTACGGAGCCATCTTTTGTTGATTTTCCATTCATCAAATTCGCAACTTAAACTCTTCCTTGAAGGGTATGAAATTGAAATTTGTTACGAAACGTGAATAAATTTTTTGTTAGTATGAAAATTAAAATTTGTTAGTGGGAGCAAATGAATAAAATTAGTTAGTATGAAGGAAGGAATTACATTTTGTTAGGAAAAATGTATAGAATGAAATTTGTTAATGGGAATCAATGTATGGAGTGTTGTTAGTGGGAAAATTAAAATTATTATACTAATAGTTTTTTAATTGAAAATAAGGGATGATGTGGAAATTAAAATTATAGGGAAATCGGTAAAATTAAAATAAAATTAACATACTGGGGAAGAGGTATAAATGCCCAAAAGAAGGTGGAGATGTTACGGCGGCAATTTGAAGTTGCGAATGGGAGAATGTCAGTACGCCGGAATTCGCAACAGCTCCTCATGCAAAAAATGACTTATTATGGAGCTAGATTCAATAACAATTCGAAATTCGTTGAACTTTGCTAATAGTAGTAGGATTTCACATTTTTGTCCGTAAAGTTGTATCAGTATCACTAAATTAGTGCAATCAGCCATTTAAGCAGTTCTTCAAAATATCATCAATTTGCCAACGTTAACGCCATTTGAATTCCCTCTGATTCCAATGATCACATACAATTTTTCTACTACTTGGGCCTTCCATCAAACCAAGCAGTATACTTTGGATTGAATTTTCTCCAAATTATCAGATAAGATGAATAACACAAATACATTTAAGAATCAGATCAGTCAATGATTTTAGTAATATTGGAACAAAATGTTGGTTGGTTAAAGTGGAGTTCTTTTAAAGCAAGAATAAACGAGGGCAGTTCAAATATGATCGAGACAAATGCTCTGGCATATTTACTTACTATCGAAAAAATTTACAGTATTTCTAGGTCCATTTTGTCCACCTTTCCGGAAGCTTTTTGATGCCGGTAGAAGAATTCCTTGGGCAACTCGGACAGCCATGTGCGCATGAAGTCTTCTACCTCTTCGTCGGTGTTGAATCTTTGACCTCCGAGGGCTTCTTTCAGTGGTCCAAACATGTGGCAGCGCAGGGTGATAAATTTGGTCTGTAGGGAGGGGATGTTCCAGTACTTCCCACCCCTATTTCGATATTGTGTCGAGTATGAGACGCGCAGTATGAGGGTGCGCGTTATCCTGGAGAAGAATCGTACTTCGTGCTGGCTCCTCCGTGTAGTGAAATGTAGGTATAAATAATGTCCGTAAGGGACTGCAGCGATGATCTGCTGCCTCGGCGGAAGAGGATGTTAAGATCCGACGAGAGTGGCCCTGTCTGGGGACGCGTGAATGCGCTGGCAGGCTAGCGTTGCGGTGTCGTGGTGCGGGTTCTTTCCCCCTAGCACAAGGACGCACTACAAAAAATATTTCGCATTCATGATTTAGAAAGGATTGAATGCCGATCGACTGGTGCCGAGGCTGAGGTAACCTTCAAAGGGTTGAAATTGCTTGTTCAGAGAACAAGTTGGGACGAGCAAAAATGGACGGACTGGCGGAGATGTCGTCATTAACGACGATCCTTATGGTCCACAAATAAGAGTGGGGCATCCAGATAGTGGTGGTGGCCCCTCGCACTCATACAAAAGCACTTTGTATGACTCTTTCCCTCAAATGAGAAGCACAAACGTAACCAATTTATGCTATAGAGTTATGCAATGAAATCACATATTATATCACAAAAAGGCACGTGAGAGGAAGGCGACTCTACCCGGCAAAAGTCCCTGGTAAGCAACAAAAGCACGCCCGATGGCTAGCCCATATCCGCGAAAGAGCCTGCCATCGATGCGGGTCCTACATCCGGTCCGGTAGTACAAAATGGAACGACTGAAACTCAAATTTTACTTGCCAAACAGTATTATTTCCTATTCTATCATTCTCTATAGCAAAACTATTTTCCAATCTCAATCAAAAACTTCGTTCAATCTAATCAATTTCGCAGGATAAATTATAACGTGTGCAATGATCGGCATAAATTAAATAAATTTGGTCGACAAAAGGTCGGAAATATATATAGTTTACTACATTTAACATGATGCTGAAATTCCGGCATTTGATATTTTCATATCCTAATCGCTTAATATAATTCAAGGGAAAAGAATATAATTTGAGTTAATATAAACATTAATAAAATAAAGGCAAACGGTGTACTCACCTATATCCTCGCCCACTGATGGTGTGGTGAAATGTTCTTAAACAAGGAGTAATTATTTTCTTAAACGGCTTTACAACAATCAAACTTTCTTTTAACAGATATTCCCTTTTTTTATGACACTGCATTTCTACTACAATTAGTTATGTTCCTCTACTATTGCTTCGATACGGATCAGTTTGATTTTGCAATTCGTCGCTCTCACCGATTTCGATTTGTACAGGTTTTGATGCAAATCTCCACATCGGGGATTCCTATCACGTTTATTTACTGCACTATCGATCGCATCCATTGAGGTAGACCAACACCCGACAATATTCTTTTCGGATCGGAAGACGTTTTCGCAAATCTTACCGAACAATACGAAAGAATCACTTCTGGACGTTAAGCACTTGTGTGAATGTTAATCTGTAAACTACATAATTTCTGCTGTCTCGTTACTCGGATGATGGTATTTTGCAAACAGTTTAAGATACAACTGCGAAATTGGAAAAGTTACAACACAGCTCGGACAATCCAATGTTTTCACGCCACCTTAAAACTGCCATTGGCTCGGCGCGCGTCACCAACTGCTCGAGAGCATAAACATCGTCCGTCACAGAAAATAGACGTAAAACTGCGCATCACGAATTGCACCCTAATTTAATAGGTGCATACACGTCACACACGAGTGACAGAACCGAACTCCCTTTTATTAATATTATTCTTTTTTCCGGTTTTCCGGACCTATATGAGTCCCATTTGAATCAAAGTCCTATCTTGTTTTTATCTCAAAGAGTAAAGTGACACGATCTTAAAATTGCACAGATAGTCTTCACGTTTTTCGAGGCAGAACTTCTATTAACCCGGGCAAAGCATGAGGAAATCTCGGATATGTCTCATGCCGTCCGGCCATTTACGCCACTCCAATCAATTTTTTTCCGTACGCCGTGCTTGCAGTTTTTCGCCAACACGGCAAGTTGTCGACTTTTGCCACTTAATTAAGTGAGAACAGTTCTCATAGAGGTATCTACTCTCGCGCCGTTGCACATTATTCGATTCAGGACAAACGGAAGGGGAAACACTCGTTTTCACAATTCAATTAAAGAATAAGCACCCAAAAAAATATCACACAAGTGATTCATAAAATTAAACGGTTCTAGCTAACTATCTTGTTTCCAATAACTTACTAAACGATTAACGAATATTGTATCTAATTTCGCGGCGGATCAATCCAAAACTCCACGACGTGCTCTCTACCGATCTCCAAGCCGACTCCTTTTCGCCTCTCTATCCGTCCAAAAACTTGTCTTTCTTTTTTCGCATCCCGTGTATACGGTGAATCCATCAGCTGAGCTCTATCAGCCCAGTTGCTTGCCTTCCGTGAAGTAATACACCGTTGGGGTGTATTACATCTGCGTTCCCAAACTCGGAATTCTATATGCAGATTTACAATTTTTAAAACAAAATTTAAGTAACGTAAAGAAAATTTTAAATGAAGTAAAGAAAATTTAAATAAAGTAAAGAAATTTTAAATGAAGTAATGAGATGAAGATTTTAAATAGTTATAAAAGTTAAATCAAATGATGAATGAAATTAAAGGGACAGATTTAAATTTTAATATAAAGGAAAATTGATGTACAATAACATTTAATATAAAGGGAAATTAATATGAAATCACATTTAATAAAAATAATAAGAAGAAAGTATTCTACAGATTACATAATTACATTTTTTTTTAATTTGCCACAATATTCCGAGTAAGATATAGGAAGGTTTTCCAGTAGTTTGCTTGTGTGACTGCTCGATTAATGCATCCGCTTTGAACGATAAGTAGGTTTCATGTATGTTTTCAGAAGGTTAGAGTAGCATGCGATTGATGGAACGTTGGGTGTGCCAGAAATCGATGTACAGCACGCTCCGCTAGTCCCAAAACACAGCAGAATATAGTACACATAACCTTTCTCGCGGACCTGGATGTCTTCGTTTTGACTGGCGCCTCTTCCCCCATCTTCCTCCTCCCTTTAGACGACGCCTTGCTTTCGGGAGTGTAATAGTGTACCCATGCCTCGTCTGTAGTGAAGATTCTCGTTGGAAAACCGTTCCTCTCCACCTCGTATCGCGTCAGCAAGCGGCGACAAACTTTCGACCGCGTGAATTTTCGCTCGAAGTTCAATAATTTAGGAACTCACCGTGCTGTTATTTTGCGATATTGAAGGTGTTCGTGAATGATAGACTCTACACTACCAATACAGCCAAAATTTCTCGAACATACATCCTACGGTACTCCGAAATAAGCTATTCTACGCGGCAAATGTTGTTTGGTGTAATGCTAGTTCGCGGTCGACGATTAAGCGGCCCATTCTCGACGGTTTCGCGATGGATTCTTGAATTTTATGGCCCATTTAAACACAGCAACCCTACTCAGGCACTCACTACCGACCTGATTTCGCAAACGCAGAAAAATTTCCGTGTTTTTAGCGCTTTCCCCCACTAAAAAACAAATGACAATACGTTGACGTTCACTCATGGTCGTAGCATGCGCGTGAAAAATGCACTCGCGACGAAAACTATTCGTAAGGGGCCCAGCTATCACATAATTAAGCCACGACCTTCAAAACGTACATACGCGCCATCTACAGCGTTTGTCTCCATCATATTTGAGCCACTCTCGTATTTGTTATACATGCAAGTTTATCTTGGACTAAATCATTTTATTTATCCACATATTGTAGGTTAAGTAAAAAGCCTTTTGACAAGAGCCTAGTTTTGTATACCCAACTTGTTATACATAATTTTTGCTTACTTACATATTTGAAGCTAATGACTTGATTCTAAAACAATTTGCTGACTTACAATTAAAGAAGTGAATGAAGATGAAATTAACATCTATAATTGGTAAGGTGAATGAATTGCAAGGTAGCATTTTATTTGATCTTGCTAAATGAAATTTGCATTTTGTTTGGTTGCATTTTACTGGAAATGAAATGTAATAAGAAACTCAATATTGAGCGATTACACGTAAGAGCGGGAAAAGGTAAATTCTGTAGTAATCGAGCAATCGGCTAAGTAAACTGCTCGAAAACCATTATAACCCAAATCCAATTTTAGTTATAAATTTAAAGAAAACTTATTATTTGAATCTACAATTAAAATTTAGACACGGCAACACCTTTTAACGCAGCTCATCCGCAAATTGCATAACCGAATGCAATCTATAGAGACGGATGAGCTAGCTTGTCAACTACCGGTGCGACATGTCCCGTCAGGTGACGATTGGAAACAAACCGGGGAGTCTGGTTTTAATCGCCACATGTGGCAGACGTCTCGCGGAACCAGAGCTCGCGAAAAGAAAATATCGAGGTGTCGGCAAAAGTTGTGCTCGTTGTAGAAGTATTTTACGTTTCACGCGTAAAGTGTTCTGTTACCCTTGATCCATAAAGGTGTTGCGATGATGCGTGGTAGGTGCCGGGATTTGTAAAATATGTAAGCACCTCGGATAGTCCGTCCTCCCATTCTTTGTTTGTTGCTGGATTTTTTTGAATAAATGTTTGTGTGTCACGTCAAAACGACTTCCACAGAGCATATTTTGGAGCTAGTAGACAGTTTTAGGATGCTCGTAATAACGACAATATTGCATAAAATAAAGAAAACAGAAGGCTAGATAACGTACTCCATTTAACGTTCCGCTGAATGTTGTGCTGTCTTTCGTCACTGTGCCGTCAAACACCGTACGAGTTTTTGAATTCGAACAACATTCGTCAAAATCTCAAGGAGCCGCACTCTCCCCAACCCTACAGAGCCGGCTACACTGCATACGATGTGTATAGTTTATTTGCCGCACTGGTATCGAAATTGCAATGGGGAAATTATACCGAATATGAGTGCGCTTGGTGCAATGCAAACAACAGCGAAAGTGGTTCAACACCGAAGCCATGAACGGAGCGTTTTGGGCTGCGAGTGGGATTGAGGACTAATGGATGGCATTTTTTGTTTAGCGGCCAAGCCAGAAACCATCCGCTGACTTGTTGCTGTGGAAACTGCAACATCTGATCGCCTGATTCTCATTGAAAAGCAAATTAGCTAAACTGTTTCCTTAAACGAGTAGGGTGGCAGTGGAAGTGTTTGATGAGCAGACGTCAAAACTAGATACTGTGGCTCACAGCGTAATTGACGCAGTTCATTTTTCAAAACCTTAGGCGTTATACTTTCAATATGAAAAACATTTAAACTATAATTAATTAAATATTCAGGTGATCGTGAAAAAACTCTTGCTCCGAAGAAGCTACATAGGAAATATTCCTGTAATGTATTGTCCCATGAATTCCGAGCATTTTCCAAGTAGAGTCGATAACGATTTGAATCCAACAGGTTCGCCTACACCATCTACGAGCGCTCGTAGAGGATGTTTGGTAAGTAGCAGTTTTGTTTCTGAAAAGACACAACGTCGAATAATCTTGCTGTTTTTTAATTTCACTGTACGCATACATATATGAGTGCCTTAAAGCCCAAATGGTATAAGTCCACTTTTAGTTTATTTGGAGTTAAGGCCAGTAATATGTTCAGCATATTACATTCGGTTAAGAATAAAACTGTTGTAAATTCACATAACCCCCAATTTCCTCCCAGAAAGCAGCATTAGTTACCCTGTAAGCGGGCTCCTCTTTCGGGTGAACGCCAAAGTGGTGTAAGTGGGAGTAACATCAATGTGTTGTAACTCTGTTTTGTTTATTTTATTTTTATTCATTAACCAAACAAGGTACAAAAAAAATTTTAAATACATTTAATAATATTTATTTAATTTTATTAAAAAACAAAAACTTGGGGGGGGATTGGTTGAGGAATTGCAGTTCAGGATAATTAAGGATTCAAGGCTTTAAGTAGGTTGGTTTTAAAAGTGGCTTTCAAAATGCCTGGTGTATAGCAATTCATCATAGTATTAAATCTTCTGCAGCATCTATTAATAGGCTCATTATCTGCATAAATAGTTCTATGCTGCGTCACTTTGAGTAAAGGAGTGTGCCTAGTTTGTCTCAACGCACAATTCAAATTAAATTTCGTGGAGAGTGATGCAATCTGAATGCCTTCTTCAATATACATAAAGGTGAAACAGCACGACGAGATTTGTCTTCTTAATGACAGAGAACTTAGATTTAATAGCTTAAGGCTTTGTGTGTATTCAGGTAAGGTAAAAAATTGTCTGGGATTGTGTAAATCCCTTAAGGCAAAAAGTACAAACTGCTTCTGCACGGACTCAATTCTATTTGAATGTACTTCGAAGATAGGGTCCCAGACAATACTTGCATATTCCAATATCGGGCGAACAAGGGCGGTGTATAAAGATTTTGTTACCCATATATTCATGAACTCCTTCGCACGTCTTTTAATAAAACCTAGTTGTTTATTAGCCCTTGCTAAAATTTTGTCGTAATGCAAATTATAACGAAGTTTCTGATCCAAGGTTATACCAAGATCATTAACATACTCAACTCTTACTAACTCGACATTTTTAAGAACGTCGGTATTCTTGGCCAAGTTTCTTTTACGGGAAAAACTTATAACTTGACATTTACTTGCGTTGAGTTTTAGTTTATTTTTTTCACACCATTGTTGAAGGCAAAGAAGTTTAGTCTGAAGGAACATTGCTTCAGCTTGTGAGCCAAAAGCGTGGTGAATTTTTATGTCCTCAGCATAGAGTAGATGTGGAATGCCGGCAAGTTCTTTTGATAGATCAGATATGAATATATTAAATAGAAGAGGTCCGAGATGACAGCCTTGTGGAACACCCGATGATGCTCTGATTTTCTTTGAAATTTTACGGTTTGACTGCGATGAGAAAGGTACGTTATAAGCCAGTTTAGGAGAGACCCAGTGATTCCAAAGTTTTGCAATTTTTTTATTAATATAGAGTGATCTACTTGATTGAAAGCTTTACTAAAGTCAGTGTATACTGCATCAACTTGCTGCACTTTTTCCATGGCATTAAGGACATCGGAAACCAAGATTATAAGATTAGTAGCAGTTGAGCGACCTTTACGGAAACCATGTCGCTGGTCGTTAAGGAGTGGATCTACAAAGGTCGAAAGCTTATCATGTATCAATTTTTAAAATAATTTTGGTATACCGGATATTATTGCGATGCCCCTGTAATTCTCAACAGATTTTTTATCTCCATTTTTGTAGATTAGTACAAGGTTGGATAATTTTCACACAGTCGGAAAGACGCCTGATAAGAGAGATTTATTGAAGATTATATGGAGCGGTTTAGATACCTGTGCTAAACGATTAAGAAGAAAAGACGGAGGAAAAAGGTCTGGTCCAGGGCCTTTGTTAAGGTCCAGTTCGTTGATGGCTCTATTGATATCTTCTAGAGTAAAAGTTATATCTGCAATGCCAGAACTATGAGTTATTTCTTGGAAGTATTCAGCAAACATATCACAGATAGTTTTACAATTAGAGGAAGTATTTTCTCCCTTAGTCATTGTTGCTGGATACCCGGACGATTTTCTTTTAGCGTTTACAAAATCATAGAATTTCTTAGGTTCACGCATTATATTTTCTCCTGTTATATTAATAAAGTGATTGTATGCCTCACGAGATTTTTGAGAGAATTCATTTGCTAAATTTTCGTAACTCACCCTGATCTGTTCGTTAGGGTTTGAACTATTTTTTAAGACCTTGTACAATTTATTTCTATGATTTCGTAATTGTCTTAGTTCTCTATCCAGCCATGGTTCCGATTTTTTATTTCTTTTCTTTATTTTAGGGACGAAACTTTCGATCGCGTCAAATACTATCTGGTAGAATGACGATACTGCATCATCCACGCGCCACTTGTTACTCCTTAGTTTAGTTAATAATTTTTTGAGTGGGCGTAGAGTGCACGCGTTTTGTATTTAAAAATAAAATTTTAAGTAAACTGAATCTAAGTATTTTAATTGGAAACATAATTTAAGAAAGACTTTTGTGGGATTCGCTATAATATTTGTAGTGATTTATAATGGATGTTATAAGTCCGTTAAGTACTGCAGTTTTAGACTGCTGCCTCAGCGAGTGAAAAGTTAGTACTTCGCTGGAAATGGCCAATGCTTGGAGATGCGAAAGCATGCTGGCAGCTAGTGTTGCAGTGTCGTGGGGCGGGTTCTCTCCGCGAGCGCAAGAATCCACTAACAAACAACAGGTCACCTTCGACAGGTGTCGAATGTGGAGGTAACTGACCGAAGGACATTCCATTAGAGACGTGACGACTTTTCCAAATTTCCCGCGCAGTAGGTCAGTATTCACGGCCCAAAAAAAGAGTGGGGCATCCGGCTGTCAATGGTGCCTCTTTGCAACCTCCCAACCAGATCAAAGATGTAAATATGACTTAGCCATGTTGAGAAAATGGAAGGTCAATCATCCTGGGCGAGAGCCCCTGAAACAACAAAAAAAGAAAAAGGAAGCTATGCCCAATGGCTAGCTCATGTCAGTGCAAGAGTTTGCTAAAGTTGCGAGTCCCATACTCATTAGAGACAAAGGAGAAGACCGCTGGTTTCCTATTTAGCAATCCATTGGACTTACAAAAAAATAATTTAAAGTTTATTATTAATCTCTTTTTTGTTTCTATTTCTCCTTATGTACAAAACTCAACCCTGTGTTGAGTTGAGTATAGTTGAAAATTAAAATCGACTACTTGTTGTTCACCTTTCATTTCATCATCATCAAATTATGCTGAAATGTTTCCACCAAAGTTCAATGAATAATTACAAATAAAATTGCTAATCAGAAATGCTAGTGTACTTTGAAGTAAATTAAGATTGCTGATTATTAAAAGATTATGTTATGTTATCTACTCGTAAGTTATGAAAAGAGGAAATTGCTAATTGTTAAATGCGAATAAACTTTCAGTCATGGAAAGGTAAGCTTGCTGATTACAATATGCTGTGTGCTGTGTATGGTGAGATTGGAAGGGAATCGTTTATCATGAGGTGCTGGAATCTGGCCAAACATTCAATTCAGCTCTGTACTGTCAGCAATTAACCAGATTGCAACAAGCAATTCAAGAAAACCGGCCAGAGTTGATCAATAGAAAGAGCTATGTCTTCCACCATGGCAAAGCCAGACCACATCTCTGATGACCCGGCAAAATTTGACAGAGCTTGGCTGGGAAGTTTTGTTGCATCTACCGTATAGTCCAGATCTTGCACCATTAGCCTACAATTGTTTGGGTCTCTACAAGACGTCCGTCATGGAAAGAAATTTACTTAAAAAAGCGACTGTGAAAATCACTTGGCGAAGTTTTTCGCCGATAAACCACAGAAGTTCTACACAGATGGAATAACTCATAGATAGTAATGGACGATGTGTTATAAATAAAATCTTTATTAAATAAAAGAAATGTTCAATCGAAAAATGACAAATAAGGCTCAATACTTTTTAGCCTTACCAATGCATATATATATATATATATATATATATATATATATATATATATATATATATATATATCTATATATATATATCTATATATATCTATATATATAAATAAATATATATATATATTGTTACATGTACAAATAATTACATGTACAAATAATTCTGCGAGCTACTGTCGCAATTGTTTTCACAACAATGAAGAACACGAATTCACTCGAAACTACGAGAACCCAACAAACATGATCAACATCTGCAAGTGACGTCACTCCATTGATGAATTTGCTCGAATCTACCAGGTAGAACGTTCGCCAATGTGCGAGAAATGGGTGAATAGGTAGAGACCCTATATAAAGGCGAGCTGAATGAATGGGGGGAACCATTCATTCGACCGCGATAAGAACTGCGAAAGTGTGTAGGAAGTGTGTTTCGTAATAGTGAAGTGATTTAGAAGACAATTGCGATAAGAAATTTATGGACAAGTGTTAGATTTTATTTTAATAGTGAAAATTAAAATTAGTGAAAGTGTTAAACTGATTATTGTGCATTTTCTTGAATTAAATAAACTCTTTTAACTTAAATTAAAAGACATTGCGTTTTCACTTTCCCGGAACGTTAAAATTATAGGCCGCGAACCAATAACACGCGACAGTGGTGTCGAGAAGTGCGATTGAAATTGTGAAGTGAAAACGTTTAAACAATTTTAAAGTGCACAATTGTGAAAAGTAACTTAAAAAATAGCCGAAACAATAAAAAAAATGCCAGGAAATTTACATCTTAAAATTAATCAATTGAGCATATCGGAGCTCAAAGAGGAGTTGGAACAACGAAATCTGGCTACACAAGGTACAAAGGCCATACTGATTGCACGCTTGCGTGATGCGATCGAGTCGGAAGGCGTGAATCTGGATTTGGGTGAGCTCTCAGATGCAGAAAAAGGTGCAGAAGGTGGTGAAGCCGGAACACCAAAACCAAAGGAACCAGAAAATGCGCTGATGCAGATGTTGATGCTGATGCAGCAAGAGCAGCGACAACAGTCATCCAATTTAACAGCGAAGTTAAATGAACAATCAGCGAAGCTAAGCGAACAATCAGCGCAGCTAAATGAACAGACATCCAGTTTAGCTGCGAAGCTAAATGAACAATCAGCGAAGCTAGACCAACAAGCGTTCGAAATCAAGGTGGACATCGCACAGAAGCTGGAAAAACAGTCAACCGAAATAAAAGCGGAGCTCAGTAGTCTCAACAGCCAAATTAAATGCGTCGAGGAGAAGGTATACCAGGTCGAGGAGAGAATCAACCTTGAGATCAGCCAGGTCAACCATGAGATGGAAAAAGTGAAAAAGGATTTGGAAGCAGCGAAGGCAATAGTAACCGCCTCACCAGCCCCAATTATAACAGCAGCGCAAAGCTCATCTAGAAATGTGCAAGCACCAATATTCGATGGGCAAACGGTCTGGACTATTTACAAAACCCAGTTCGAAGCAGCCGCTCGCATAAATCACTGGAATGAACAGGAACGAGCAACTGCATTGATTCTTGCTCTAAGAGGCCCAGCTGCCGAGCTGTTGCAGACGATCCCCGTTGAATTGCACTCAAACCCGAATGCTATAATGAATGCGCTCGACATGCGTTATGGAGACGATCATCTAAAGCAGATTTATCGGTCACAGCTAAGGCATCGAATGCAGAAGTCTGGTGAAACCCTACAGCAGCTAGCCCAAGATATTGAGCGACTGGCACTTTTGGCTTATCCAGCCTACGACCCAGAACATCGAGATGATGCAGCGACAGAAGCATTCATCAGCGCACTAAAGGACCCGGAATTGCAACAAGCCGTGCGTTTAGCTCAAAAGCAAACAGTTAAGGACGCATTGGCTTATAGTCTGAACTTTGAGGCAGCGAAAAATGTGACTCGTACCACTGCCCGGGTTCGTGAGGTAGTGACAGACGAGTGCAGGTGTGAGCGCGTGGAAATTGAGCGAGACCGGCATGCAAATGGTGCGCCTAGATGCTGGAATTGCGGAGAGAAGGGGCACCTGCAAAGAGACTGCAAGAAGCGAAGAAAACCGAGCTATTGTCCAGGGTGTGCAGCTAGGAGGAGATCCAGACCGAGTCAGGAGCCCAGAATGGAAGCCCTTCAAACAGAGGGGTCGGGAAACATGTAAGAGCCAACTTCGTGGGGCAGAGGTTGGCTAGGAGGATCGACGTCCCCAGCACCACCATCACCGTGTCAAGACTACATCGTGGAGAAGCGGACTTATGCCTTCCGGGTCAAGTTGACGGAGAACACTGCACCATAACAATCGACACTGGTGCAACCCGATCGATTATCCGACCAGACCTAGTTAGACAGCAACAGCTTCACAAGGGCAGAATTTTCTCACTACGGACAGCTACGGGAGAAACTGCACCTGTTCATGGAGAGGTCAACCTCCAGATACAGTTGGGAGACCTTGTGTTCCGACATAATTTTCTGGTCGCGAACATTATGGATGACTGCATTCTCGGAATGGATTTTCTGCGACCACATGGAATCACGTTGGACTTGGGAAAACGTGTCTTGAAATGGCAGAATGTCGAAGTACTGATGGAGGATCCCAGCGTCCAAATCCCCAAGATGAATGTAGTGGTATGTACTGACACTGATGTACCGAATTCTTCCGAAAGCATTGTATGGGCCAAGCTTGATGGTGATTCTGGAGACCACCGATCTTATCTGATAGAGCCAACGAAGACATCCGCATTGCGCAGTTTGATTGTAGGACGAAGCCTTGTAAAATCTTTAAGGAACGGATATGTGCCGGTTAGAGTCCTTAACACCGCAGACTCAACCACGAGCATCAAAGCGGGAGAAGTCATCGGCAGCTGCCAGCCTGTTTCCACCATCACCTCTTTGGAAGCTACTCACAACCATCATTGGAAAAGGAGGCAAGACACAGACAAGGCCCGGGAATCCACGTCTGCAATATTGAAGCAAGTCAAATTGCCGGTGCAACTATTCAAACGAGCCTCTGATCTGGTCACCAAGTACAGTGACATCTTCTCAACAAGCCCGGATGACCAAGGCCGAACGAGTTTGGTAACTCACGTCATAGATACACAGGGAGCCAAGCCGATTCGACAAGCACCAAGACGTCTCCCTATAGCCAAACAAGGAGAAGTGAGCGCGCTGATCTCGGACATGGAAAAGCAAGGCATTATCGAACCTTCTGTAAGTCCATGGGCCGCGCCTGTAGTTCTAGTAAAGAAAAAGGATGGTAGCACTCGCTTTTGTGTCGACTATAGGCAGCTTAACGACGTCACTAAGAAAGATAGTTACCCGCTCCCACGCATCGATGACATCATGGACACTTTAGCCGACGCAAAATGGTTTTCTACACTCGATCTCAAGAGTGGCTACTGGCAGGTAGAAATTGACAAGAAGGACCGAGAGAAGACCGCATTTTCAGTTGGGACCGGATTGTGGCAATTTGTGGTGATGCCGTTTGGGCTTTGCAATGCTCCAGCCACTTTCGAACGCTTGATGGAATACGTGCTACGTGGTCTAACCTGGAAAACCTGCTTGGTGTACCTAGATGACATCATCGTCATCGGGAGAACGTTCGAAGAGCATGTGCGGAACTTAGAAGAGGTCTTCTCCCGACTGCGACTGGCAAATTTGAAACTTAGTCCCGACAAGTGTACCCTTTTCGCAGCTGAAGTAAAATACCTGGGACATGTCGTATCAGCTGAAGGGGTCAAAACAGACCCTGAGAAAATTGAAGCCGTGAAAAGCTGGCCAACACCAAACAACAAGCGCCAACTACGAAGTTTCCTGGGCCTGGCAACCTACTATCGAAGATTCGTCAAAGACTTTGCCAAAATAGCTAAGTGTCTTCATCAGCTAACCGAGAAAAATCGTCCGTATGTCTGGAATGAACAATGCCAGACAGCCTTTGAGACCCTGAAGGAAAAGCTATGTGAATCACCCGTACTGGCGTATCCGAAACCCGGAAAAATGTTTGTGGTTGACACCGATGCAAGCAACGGCGGTATTGGAGCTGTACTCTCCCAGCAGATCAATGGCGAAGAAAGAGTCCTCTCGTACTACAGTCGAGTTCTTTCAAAAAGTGAGAGGAACTACTGTGTGACCAGGAAGGAGCTATTGGCTATAATAGAGGCCACCAAGCAGTTCCACAAGTACCTATATGGCCAGAAATTTGTTCTTCGAACGGACCATGCATCATTGAGATGGCTACTTAACTTCAAAAACCCCGAGGGACAAGTTGCGAGATGGATCGAAAGATTGCAGTCATACGACTACAAAATTGTTCATCGAAAGGGCGGAGTTCATGGAAATGCTGACGCCCTATCTCGTCGCCCATGTCCAGCTAACTGCAAGCATTGCCGACGGATTGAGGAAAAGGAACCGCCCGTTGATCTGCGACTGATAACGGCCGAATTCGATGAAGGTTGGTCATCGGAGGAGATTCGAAATGGCCAGCTAGCCGATGAAGACATCGGACCATTGCTCGTATGGAAGGAGACGACTGGGCGACCTGAGTGGAAGGACGTTTCAACGCATGGCGCAACCCTGAAAAGCTATTGGGCACAATGGAACTCCCTTCAGGTGGAGGGTGGTGTACTCAAGCGGAAATGGGAAACGGCAGATGGCAGCTCCTATAGGATGCAAACTATACTACCCAAAAGCCGAATCCACGATGTGGTAAAGGAAATGCATGAAGGATCCTCGGGAGGCCACCTTGGTGTTAACAAGACCTTAGCGAAATTGCGGGAAAGGTTCTACTGGCTCCACGCTCGAGAAGACGTAGAGGACTGGTGTCGCAGATGCACAATTTGCGCTTCCGTCAAAGGCCCAAAGCGACGACTGAGAGGACAAATGCAAACCTATAACGTGGGGGTACCGTTTGAGAGGATTGCTGTTGACATCGCAGGACCCTTTCCTGAAACCGATTGGGGAAATCGATATACGCTGGTTGTAGCCGATTATTTCAGCAAGTGGCCCGAGGTCTACCCCATTCCCAACCAGGAAGCAACTACCGTAGCTGAACAGCTAGTGTTAAATTGGGTCAGTAGGTACGGCGTACCTTGCGAATTACATTCGGATCAAGGCCGAAACTTTGAGTCACTAGTTTTTGGCGAAATGTGCGAGCTGCTCGGAATACGGAAAACGAGGACAACACCGCTGCATCCCCAATCCGATGGAATGGTCGAACGTTTCAACGGCACGCTCAATAAACACCTTGCCAAGATGGTTGACGAGAACCAAAGGGACTGGGACCGACACATCCCATTATTTTTGATGGCGTACAGAGCTGCCGAACATGCATCGACGGGCCAAGCCCCAGCCAAAGTCATTTTTGGAAAGACTATTCGTCTGCCAGCCGATATAAAGTTCGGAACACCCCCTGAGAAACCCCAAACGGTCTCGGAGTACGCAAGTGATCTAAGACAACGGTTGAACCAGATACATCGGACAGTGCGAAAACACCTCGAATCGGCTGCTGACCGCATGAAGACCAGGTATGATCTAAAGGCTAATTCTACTGGCTTCCAGCAAGATGACCTGGTGTGGCTTTATAACCCGCAACGGCGAAAGGGTAGGTCTCCAAAGTTGCAACATAATTGGGAGGGACCATACCGAGTTACAAAGCGAATCAACGACGTCGTATACCGAATACAGGAACATCGTAAGCCGAGAGCTAAAATGAAAATCGTGCATCTGGACCGTCTTGCCCCATATTACACCCAGGGAGAATTGACTACAAATAGCGACACATCTTTTCGGGGCGAAAAGAACTGAGGTGGGGGCAGTGTTACATGTACAAATAATTACATGTACAAATAATTCTGCGAGCTACTGTCGCAATTGTTTTCACAACAATGAAGAACACGAATTCACTCGAAACTACGAGAACCCAACAAACATGATCAACATCTGCAAGTGACGTCACTCCATTGATGAATTTGCTCGAATCTACCAGGTAGAACGTTCGCCAATGTGCGAGAAATGGGTGAATAGGTAGAGACCCTATATAAAGGCGAGCTGAATGAATGGGGGGAACCATTCATTCGACCGCGATAAGAACTGCGAAAGTGTGTAGGAAGTGTGTTTCGTAATAGTGAAGTGATTTAGAAGACAATTGCGATAAGAAATTTATGGACAAGTGTTAGATTTTATTTTAATAGTGAAAATTAAAATTAGTGAAAGTGTTAAACTGATTATTGTGCATTTTCTTGAATTAAATAAACTCTTTTAACTTAAATTAAAAGACATTGCGTTTTCACTTTCCCGGAACGTTAAAATTATAGGCCGCGAACCAATAACACGCGACAATATATATATATATATATATATATATATATATATATACACATAGTATATATATATATATATATATATATATATATATATACATATATATATATATATATATATATATATATATATATATATATATATATATATATAAATATATAGATATATATATATGTATATATATATATATATATATATATATATATATATATATATATATATATATATATATATATATATATATATATATATATATACGAGGTGTGTTCAAAAAATATCGCGAATTTAGTTTTTTTTTCAAAAATTATTTATTTATTCATGAATATCTATTTTGTCCCCTTCAAAGTAATCCCCATGAGATATTATACACTTGTGCCAACGGTTTTTCCAATCTTCGAAGCACTTCAAAAAATCATTTTTTTTTATCTTGTTCAGCTCCTCCTTCGATGCCGTCTTTATCTCGTCAAGCGTAGAGTAACGTCGTCCTTTCATGGGCCTCTTTAGTTTAGGAAACAAGAAAAAGTCACAGGGGGCCAGATCTGGGGAATACGGTGGCTGCGGCATCATTTGTGTGTTGTTTTTGGCCAAAAAGTCGCGCACAAGCAACGATGTGTGAGCAGGGGCGTTATCGTGGTGCAAAAGCCAATTTTTGTTCTCCCACAAATCCGGGCGTTTCTGGCGGATTGCTTCGCGCAAATTGCGCATAACTTGCAGATAATATTCCTTATTGACCGTTCTTCCCTGTGGCAAGAACTCATGATGCACCACGCCCATGCAATCGAAGAAAACTGTCAGCAAAACTTTCACATTCGACCGAACTTGGCGCGCTTTTTTCGGTCTTGGTTCATGCGGCAGCTTCCATTGAGATGATTGAGCTTTGGTTTCCACGTCATAACCATAAACCCACGATTCGTCACCAGTTATGACCCTCTGGAGCAAATTTGGTTCGTCGCGCACACAGTTTAACATCTCATTAGCAATGTTCATGCGTTGCTGTTTTTGGTCGCAATTGAGCAATTTTGGTACGAATTTCGCGGCGACCCGTCTCATGCCCAAATCGTTGATAAAAATCGAATGGCACGAGCCAATCGATATGTTTAGCTCCTCAGCAACTTCTCTAACGGTGATTCGACGATTGGCCAATACCATTTTCTCCACTTCATAAATTTTTTCGTCTGTTGTTGAAGTGCTCGGGCGTCCGGCACGCTCTTCGTCGTTCACATCTTCTCGGCCTTCTAAAAACATTTTGTATCACCGATAAACGTTGTTTCGGTCCAAGGTAGCTTCTCCGTATGCCACAGTCAACATTCGGAATGCATCCGCGCACTTAATTTCGTTTTTCACACAAAATTTGATACACGTTCTTTGATCCATTTTTTTGAATAAGTAAAAATCGAAGACGATTGAAAACACGTGCAAGTAAAGCAGCTATCACCAATTAAGTGAACATTCAAAATGGCCAAGCTTGTCGGCATAAGTGACAGACATGAGTACCAACATAACGCCACAAAAAAATCGAAATTCGAATATACGTAACCCGCGAAAATTCAAAATTCGTGATACTTTTTGAACACACCTCGTATATATATATATATATATATATATATATATATATATATATATATATATATATATATATATATATATATATATATATATTGGTGTCAGCTTAATGATATTGTGTGAGTGTTTGATAATGATTGGAAGGAAGGCTAGAGGGAGAAACTGTTCTCAACGGATGTCGATTGAATGGGCTCAATCGTTCGAAATATTGGATAGTCTAAAAAGTATTGAGCAGATATATATATGACAACGAACACCATCATGTTCGTTGTCATATATCGGGCAATATTAATCAGATTGAGTCAAGATGACATTCGTTTGAAAAGTGACATTCCAGTCTACAATTTTAATATGGACAGTTTTGTATTTCGGTATTCCTGTCAAAAGTTGTATTCATATTCATATTCGTGTCAAAAGTTGTATTCATTTAAAACTGAGTGAAATTTCTGAAAAATTCGTTGTATTTTAAAATATCATAGCAAAGGATTCATTCAGCATATTAGTTATCATAAAAGTTTATCGTTATGAACAGTGAGCTGAAAATATTCTTTTTAAATGTTTTCAATTTATGAACAAATAAATCACCATCTACCTGAAATATCGTTAAATGCATTTTATTGAATTTTAAGTGAAATATATTCACAATTTCTTTCATACAATTTTCAATTAAATCCTTCGATATCATAAATTATAACCAGAAACAATGAGCTCTTGTGCCAGCGGAGTTGGACATTAGCAGCATTGGTACAAATAAGTTGTATCTTTTGCACGCATTCATCTCGGCACCAGCACACTCAGATCCTAAATCCTGAATGTTGGCTGGGTGCTCTCTAGAGTTGCCGAGCAGCTAGGAAGGATCCAAGCGAGTAGTGCGAGTGAGTGAGAAAAGGATGGTATGGCAAACAAGTGGCACTTCATAATCCATAAATCCACTCTATTATCTGTCCATAGCATGGTGGCGTCCGAAGCATCCTAGTGTGTGGCGTAAATGCTCGGAATGAATCATTTGCGGTCAAAAGAGGCATTATGGATGTTTACCAAAGATTCGCCAGATTGCGCGTTTAACCCGCTAACTGCCCTGGCGATGGACAACAGGGAGTACGAGTAATCTGGCAAGCAACCGGCCAAATACATGCAAGGATGCATCATCCATATCGCTATCGCGAAGCGCTTTCTATTTTAGGGATGCAATAAATTCAATTCTGGACTTCTGATATGAGCGAAATACACATGGGAGGTGGCGGAGGCTACTTGGAAGCCCAACCGCCGCACTCGAACATATTCTGGCGAAAGCTCTACTACGATAATGATAGTGGTGCTGGTTTATGGATTTATTCATTTATTGAATTCGAAATGGAGATATCATTTGAAAGATTGCTTTTGGATAGACTTGTTTCGTATTTTTAATGAATTGATATTTTTCATAGAGACACGTTGACCGAAATAAAGCATTGATAGACGATTTGAGCGTTACCGACAATTTTCGTTCATACTAAGGACGGAATGAAGTAACAATAGCTTGTAGAAAATCCTTGGGTGAAATTCAATTCAGCTCGGAGGGTATCACTAAGTCCTACTCGCTAGTCGCTACTACATACAACCTTCCTTTGTCTTCCAAAAATATCCAGCTCTATTCTTTCACTTTCAATCATCCCGTCAATGTACACACTCTCATCCGTATCTGCACACAATTTATCCCGAACTTTGCTTGTTAAAGAAAATCCCCATCACTGAAATTGATACTGTGTATCCACAAATTTATTGTATTATGTGCCCGGATATAAATTTCCACGAAGTAATTAATCATATCGTTCAAGCTTAAGGAAGAATATTATCTTCTTTGCAGGATCGATAAATGTCATTTAGCATGGATTCAAAGTCGTCAATTGCGGAAAACTCTCCATCGACACGCAAGCAAACACTAAAGAATTGATGCAACATTCATCAATCATGATTTCGCTGTCGTCGTCGTCGCCTGGAAATTCATCAGTTTATACTTATATTTACACGTAACTAGCTCAGACCAACACATTAAGGATGTCGCAGCTCCAAGAGCATCTATTACCTCGGGCATTAGATGCAGCACATTCAAGACTATTGCTGAAGACGATTTGGATTTTCACACGAAATTTGAAATGGCTTTGGGTGAACAAAAAAAAGTTTAGGAGCAAGAACGATACGAAAACGAATAAAGAGTGGTAGCAAAAATAAACCAAATGTCGTTAATGGTCGATTAAGAAATAATCTGATGCCCAAAAACGCACACTTATTCCTTCTAGAGGTAGAATAGTAGGCTTTATGAAAATTTAGCGATTTTCATCAATTCAGTACTATCCCGTACATTCAAATACACGAACTTATGAACAATCGAATGAATGGAGCACTCTTTGTTCGAAATTGTAAAATCCATTTTCAAGGTTTCCAAAATTTCTCTACATAACATTAATGAATGACTTGTTTATCCTTTCATGCACCACAAAAAGTTTTCTCAGGAACCAAACATAGAAACTCATAAATTTTCCGGAGAAATTGTACAATTATTTTAAGAGAGCTCCGCGCTTACATAGAGGTGAACCTTAAAGGTGATAATTTCTGACGCCCAAGGTGGAGTGGAATTTTTTCATCCTGCCTGCACGTGCGCTTGAGGTTTTGGGTCTACTATTTATATCACTAGAGAATCGTTTTAGTGAACGATAATTCTGGATTTGCGCCCAGAGTTGGCGAATAGAGGAATGGTATAAACAGCCAACCAGCCGGTAGGTGGAAACCAAAATACCATCTGTGGACCAGCAAACATCTGAGTCAAAGCGCTGATGCCACTCCACTCAATACTCTATTGTCGTGAAACAAGTGATTTAGCCCTCTATTTTTTTTTTTTTTGTGGTAGGGAGGTGAAGGCATTTACGCCCGCCGAGTCTGGCAGTGTGGGACTCCCATGGAGGATACCCTTGGACTACCCACTAAACACCTCCCCTGTCAATCTGAGAACCTAGCCTGGAACCGTTTGACACATTACTTCGAGCTAAGCCTCGTTTCTCTACGCGTTTAGGCGCCACCGGGCTACAGGGATCCCTTTTCCGGCGGAAGAAGGGGAAGGGAGAGCGATTTCTAGAAAAGAGACCCCTCCGCCCTGGACGCCTCCAGGCGCTCAAATATGTTCCTTTTTATCTTAAGGACTGCCCGAGCGTAATGTAGTAATCTAGGAGCTATGGTTCTAAAAGCAGCGCTGACACAGGCACACAGCACGAACGCAATTTAACAAGGATTCAGTCGATTCAGTCACCTTCCCCATCGCAACACTCGCTCTTTTTTTTCGCATGAAAAATAAGTGAACAAATTTCTTTTGTACTTAACACCCGGGAAACAAAATTCTAAAACTGTTCAATATTTCTAATGTGTAGTGATTTTATTTCAATATCTTTTGAATATAATTTGACTAATTGCGGTGTAACGCGGTATGCAAATGCTTAGAACGAAACGGTTAACCCCTTAAATTATATGACCGATAAAATCATTGTATCATTTAAACCCCACAAAATTTGTCAAATTCCACCGATTCCAACCATAATAGTAAATAAAAATTGTTTGTTTGTCGGTAATTAACGCGTGCCTGTCTTATTCTTTCGATTTATTTCCCCCTTAATTACGCCTAATAATTATAAACATAAATTGCTTTCAATTGAAAACTTAATCGAATCTACAAAAAGACGATTTGGAATTTTAAAAACAACCGAAACGAGTGTGCATTATCACCACCGCGGGTTCACCCATAGATGGCACTTCTATTTCCACATTGTGGCGTCCACATGCTCACCGCAAGGAGCGCATCAAGCAGTTAGTGAATTAGTGAATTTCACAACTCATGTCAACGAGACGCTCGCTTCGTTCGCAACCTCCGACGAGTCAACATCGCGCATCGCTTATTAACAATCCCCATAACATCGTACGAGCGAAGTTATTCCGAGTGTCGCAAATAAGCGGGAACAAAATCCGCTTGCATCAGCCGCACGGTCGATTTTTAAGAAATTGTGACTGAAAAAGTGTTATCTTCATTCTTCGTACCAATTGAAAGTTCTTTCAGTTTTGCAGTAAATTAATCGCATAAATGGCAAATCGATAAAAAAAAAGACGTGCAATCGATTGCTCTACGGGTGGAGCTAGTAATGGCTGTCGGAAAAGATTTTGTTTAAAGCGTTCAAACTGGCGGCCGGAAAATTTGCACCTCGGTAAACCGAAAGCTTACAACGATTAGTGTATTTGACCCGCTCGTGCGTCAGTGATATCATTTCTTTTTCCGTCTCGCGAAGCATTCGTTTGTTTTATAGGATTTGTACTTTTACTGCGCAGAGTACATGGAAAAATAACAGTCGATAATGGCAAAAATAAATGCAGCGGAAAACAGGTATTCAGTGGGGGCCACATACGGCCGATCTAAAAATTCTAATATTAATAGGAATTATTCGCGTCATAGGAAAGGTCATTCGCCTTGGAATAGGTTATGATGGAGTGTGGATGCATTGGGTGTTGTGAGTGAGAATGAACCCTCTGCTGGACAAACCTTATCATCTAGCTGGACTCCTACATCACAGAGCCGATGAAAATTATTCGTGGCGGATGTAAGTTGAACATAATTTTCAAAATTCATTAACCTGAGTATTGTTTTTATACAGTGCTAGTTAAGATTAGAGAAGTAGACACTTCTATTGATATGCCGCAAACAATTGCAGCGAAAGCAATTCTATGCGATATTGAAGGAACCACAACTTCTATTCAATTTGTGAAGAGCGGCGAGTTGGATTGGACGAGACCCGACCGATTGTCAAGTCGTGAAAGGTTATGAAAGATGAGAAGGTGCCGAATTACAGATTTTCGGATACTGTAGTGTATCTGTCAGTTTGGAATATTTCGCTCGAGTGGAATCATTTCGAATATATTTTTTTTTAAGTATATTTTTAATGCTAGCAAACATAAATTGTGCGTTGTCTTATACGGAACACGGTGAAGTGTGAAAGTAATTTTAAACCATTCGTGCATGGGTCTAGAGAAACTAAACTATTTATGAATTTCTCCTCGCCTAAACGTCAAAGCAATTTATCGATGAAATAGGAAGCAGTAGAATAAGTAGCAGCGAGCATTACCACGTTCGAAGACAATACGGTTGTGATATTCAAAGAAGTTTGCATGTATTTACACTTTGATAGCCGAATTTTTATAGGATTTTATACACAAGTACCTCCAAATAGTCAACGAGCGCTCGTCGTCGAGGGAAAGGTATTGTAAGTACCATTTTAATTTAAATTTTTATTATGTACCTATTTATTGCGAACGAAATATCTTTTAATTATTTATAAAATTATATATATTAATATTTATATTTAAAAAAAAAATAATTCTTTTATAAATGCAAATGGGAAAATTGCCTTAATTCGGCATATTCAGATTTTTGAATATCGCAACACGTCACGAACAATACCTTAAAACACTATTGCATTGGTATACAGAGAAACAATAGAAGTTTACTCAATTACATTTAAAGTCACCAGACTTTTCTTGAGTGTTTTATGTTACACAGATTCCTTTTGATTTTGAATCTATTGAATAGTTTTGTTGATTGATCTTTATTCTTTCCCAACTACGAAGCCATCAAAGCAAGTCTGTTTTTTTTTGATTCAACCATCTCTGCATATTTGTTTTTGATTCTGTCTCACTTTCGAATCTACAGTAATTGACATGCTTAATATAATTGTCAAAAAAAAAAAAAAACACTTCACAACCTATAAGCTATTAACACTTTCATCATGTGTATGCAAACTAGCGTTTGTATGTATTCAGCTTAAAATTCAACGCGATTCAACGCATTGGCATAATTAAATCCAAATCAAATCGCGCATCATTCTGAAACATTGGATTTTGGTTGTATTTTTTTTTTTTTTGATACTGAACTCAGACTGGTTATGTTTATTGAAATTATCAACAGAGCATTAAATCCAAGGAAATAAAAAAAAAAAAAGAAAAAATTCTTTAATAGAGTCTCAATAGATTAAAATTAATTTTGTCAAAGTTAATGTGGACATCCCCCATTTTTCGCTGCACTATTGCTAAATTTTAAAAGGGACACTGTCATCGATGTAGTGAATGGTAATTGTCAAAGATTTAAATACAAATTCAAAACCAGATATTTTTTTAAAATATTTTGCTAATTTCTACAAGCTAAATACATTCTCTTAATTGTGAATAAATTTAATTTGAAAAATGCTTAAGTAATGAATCGTTCGTAAGGAAGAAGAAGCATAGATTTTTTTTTCTCACCTGGTTAAAACAAATAGCACTCCATATAACCATTTCTCAGCGATTTTTCATTACAAAATAGTAAATAAAACATTTTTCTTTGAAAATTCGACATTCATTATGATGAAACTACTTAATACTACATGTTAGAACCTAGTAATTCAGCAAATTTCAATTGATATTATTTAGAAAATAAAACTGAAATACCATATTTCATTTCTACGCAAGCAGAATTAATATCACGTTTAAACATTCCTATACAAAATTCCGTTTACATATGATAAAAAGAAAAAAATATTTATAATGAAATTCCAGGATTTATTTCAATATGTAAATCGATGTCAATTGAGAAGGATATGATATGGATAGATCAAATTGAAATTTAACCAGATTAAAATTCAAATTTTAAGGGAAAAGGATTAAAATAACACTTAGATTTAAAAATTAAAGAAGTCTGAGCTGAAAATATTAATAAATAATATGCTTTCAATTCAAAGAAATCAGAAGTAAATGAATGGTTTAAAACTTAACATTGATTTAAGGAATAATTTAATGTGTATCTATTTTAAAATAAGTTACTTAAATACAATGGAGTGCTAATTTTCAAACTAAATCGGTCTTTCCTTTCCGATCACTCTGACCGGGTATAGGACCCGGTACGATGGTAGGCTCTCCACGTTACAAATGAGCCAGCCATCGGGCACTAATAATCCCATATAATCCTTCTGTTTCAGGTGACTTCATGGGTTGAGTGGCCCAAGCAAAGTGCCTTTTTATGGCATAGAGTTATGCAATTCAATTGTATAATTCTATGACATAAATTGGTCACCGGGGTACTCCCTTTCTGATGGGAAAGTTCATATAATTCGGGTTGTATGAGTTTTCCACTCAGAAGAGGAATACCTGGCCACTTCAACAAGTTAACATTGGATTTCTTCCGGTTGGGTGGGTATGAAGGGGCTCCACCACCACCCGGTTGCCCCTCTTTCATTTGTGGGCCCTGAATTTATTTGGGTAAAGACGAGGTCACCCCAAGTTCGCCTTTCTTGTCAGGTTGCACTTGTTCTCGTAACAAGTCATAATTCCTTCGTGGAGGTTATTTACAATTTTGCGACTTCGGTCGTCTTCTGAGTTCTGCAAGCAATTCGTGAATGCGAAATGTTTTGTAGTGAGTCCTCGTGCCGGGGAAAAGAACCCGCCCCACGACACCGCAATACTAGCCTGCCAGCGCATTCACGCGTCTCCGGACGAGGGCATTCTCGGCAGGAACCAACACCTTCCTCTGCCGAGGCAGCAGAACATCGCT